>JAAALK010000284.1:9894862-9966091 GCA_019279435.1 Zizania palustris
TAAATTTTTGTTTAAACTTTTTCCATAATTAAAATACAATATATTAATTTATGGAAAATTTGGATATTGTTATATGTCAATTTGCTATTTTTCGTTAATTCATTGTGTTTCTAAAATTTAATTGAAAGAACTAAAAAAATATTTTTATCTATTAACAAATTTTCTCTATTTAAAATTATAGAAATTTATCCTGTTTTTTTAAAAAATATTTTTTTAAAAAATATTCTTTATTTTTTAAAAAAAATGTTTTTTAAAAAATAAAGAAATTTTTTTATTTCAAACTCCTTGGGCCATGGCGGTCGGCCTGCCTGCCGTGTAAAAGTCCTGTAAGGCCTGTTATCGCGGGCCTGCTATGTGGGCCATGGGTGTGGCTGCAGGCTGTAGTATGGTCACTGGGCCTATATTTTTAATGGGCTGGATATCCGAATAAGAACTATCCGGATTATCCGAATCCATATCCGAATCCGACGGATATCAGACATATCATATCCGTTTCCGTATACGAAAAAAATATCCGAATCCGTATCCGAATCAAAAAATCCGAATAAAAAGGGTTAATTTTTTCCGTGCCATTACATTTTCACGGTTTGCCAATATGCCATCGGTGTGTCACTGACAGATGGAGGCCGCCACAATCACTGACAGTGGTATATAGGCAATTTCTAAAAATTATAATGGCATATGAGTAATTTTCATAAAAAAATCCGAATCTGAATCCATTTTTCCGGATACGGTCGGAAACTATTCGTACCACTTTCAGCCCTAACGATGAGTTGTTCTGCTGTTGTCTTTGCCCTGCTTGTTTCTGAATTATTTCAAAAATTTTATTAGTTTTGTTATTTGGGAAAATTGATAATTTACCAAAGTTTACGGTGGAAAATAATCGATTTCAACTCAATTCTCATTTTTTTCTCTAGAAAAATACCGATCTATCTTTCTATTTTATCCATTTAATTAGAAAATTATAACGCTACACTTATGTATAGTGAGGAAATATTTTTTGATAGCGTAGATTGGTCTTTTTTTAGGAATAGAAAAATGAGAAATGAATTAAAATAGGATGGAATGGAAAAACATCAAGTAGGATGAAATTTAGAGTGATATTTTATCAAAACCAAATTTTAGAGTGGTAAATAATCGAAGCCCAAAATCAACGATAGCAAATTATCAATTTTCAAAAAGGAGCACTTTTGTATTTTCGTAAAGCTTCCTGTTGACGCGAAAGTTAGGCAATCATACCCTTGTGTCGAATATATGCCGGTTATGGCAGGATTTGTCGTGGTAGAAATGCTGTAAGTTTAACAATATGGTTTAAGTTAAAAATGAGAATTTAAATCGGAGTTAAACTGTAAGAAACAGATCGTAAGTATAGGCCCTGGAGATGGTTTTACGCTTATATTACACTCCCGTTGCTTTGCCCACAAGAAGTTTATAAGAACAATCACTGCAAGCGATCACAATCATGTCTGAAAAATATTACAGTACTCCGTATGAAACAGCTAGATCTTCCCTGCCCGGAAAATGTATTAATCGTTATGTGTCCGAGGATGATAAGGGCCCTACTTACTTCTGTTTGAGCTACACACTACCGGAAAACAAACATATGCCGGTGCCACGATGTTTGCCGAGTGCAATTCATCGGGCACTCGGCAAACACTATTTTGCCGAGTGCCAGATGTCATGCACTCGGCAAACATCGTGACACTCGGCAATTCCAGCTCTTTGCCGAGTGCCCTATAGGTGGCACTCGGCAAACAACCTGAAAAATTCCCCGCCCAATTTTTTGTTGAAGGCGTGATGACGGCACGGGTGATTTTTTGGTTTGCCGAGTGCCACCAGAAGAAACACTCGGCAAAGATGAAATACCCATTATTTCATGTGAAAACACATTTTGAGTCCATATCACAATTTAAAAATGTTTTGAACCTGAATTTTTTTACAGTCATAATTAAACATTTTTTAATCCATGGAGAATTTTCATCCTTTATGAGTGGGTTTGATATTTTTATAAATAATTGTATTTGTAGGATTTACTTCCAATGGGTCAAATTTGAAAGCATGTACATGAATAATGACTCAAAATTATGGAAAAAATCAATATTTGTGTTCATGATTACATTTGTAATCTTTTACAACTAATATAAACTAAATTTTAAAATCTTATTTACGACACTCGACCGCAATATGCAGGTTAATGGTTTTTTAATTATAGAAAATGTAATTGATGCGTAAAAAATATGGACACTTGACATGGTGTCTTATATATACATATATAATATGGTAAAAAATTCATAATATTTCGACAAAGTTTTCAAAGTATGACCTTTTAGAAATTGGACAACCTTCGAGAAGGTTTAGGGTTTAGGATGAAATGAGTAGGTTTAGAAGCAAATCGATATTCAAATATTTGTTTGAACTTAAAACTTTTTTGTACTCTAAAACTCAATTTATCTTAGACCATGTCAAAAATGGGCATTTTTTAGAGTTAGTTTGCTATTTTTGGTTAAAAAGTTGTTTATAAGATTTTAAGTAAAGATCCCAAATTTAAACTACAAGTGCCTTATATTTGTTTATTGAAGTTAGAAATTTTCTATGATTAAATATTAGTGTATATTATATAATACCAAATTTTGGGATTTTTAAAGTCTTTATTCTATTTTATTTTTTAAAAAAACCATTTGCAAAAATCTTTACGAGTGCAATTATCTGTGGCACTCGGCAAAGAGCAAATAAATATTCTTTGCCTAGTGCTATTTAAAAAGCACTCGGCAAAGTACTATAGGAACCATTATTTCATGTGAAAACACATTTTGAGTCCATATCACATTTTTAAAAATGTTTTGAACCTGAATTTTTTTTTACAGTCATTAATTCAACATCTGTTATCCTTGGTAAATTTTCATACTTTTATGAGTGGGTTTTGTTAATTTTAATAAAATATTTGTATTCTAGGATTTACTTCCAAGTGGGTCAAATTTCAACTGCATGTACATGAAATAATGACTCAAAATTATGGAAAAATCCTATTTGTGTTCATGATACATTTGTAATCTTTTACAACTAAATATAACTAAATATTTAAAATCTAATTTAAGACACTAGATAGGGAAAATGCAGGTTAATGGTTTTTTAATTATAGAAAATGTAATGATGCCTAAAAAATATGACACTTGACATGGTGTCATTATATCATACATATATAATATGGTAAAAAATTCATAATGTTTCGACAAGTTTTCAAGTATGACCTTTAGAAATTGGACAACCTTCAAGAAGGTTTAGGAGTTTAGGGATGAAATGAGTTAGGTTTAGAAGCAAATCGAGTTTCAAATATTTGTTTGAACTTAAACTTTTTGTACTACTAAAACTCAATTTATCTTATACCATGTCAAAAATTGGCATTTTTTTGAGTTAGTTTGCTATTTTTGGTTAAAAAAGTTGTTTATAGGATTTTAAGTAAAAGCTCACAAAATTAAACTATAAGTGACTTATATTTGATTATTGTGAACCTAGAAATTTTTTTAGGATGAAATATAGTGTATATTATATAATTACAAATTATGGGATTTTTTACTGTCTTTATTCTATTTAATTATTTTTTTAAAAAAACAGTATAAAAAATCTTTGCCGAGTGCCTCCCTAATGGCACTCGGCAAAGGTTTTTTTAAAAAAAAATACCCGTTTGCCGAGGGCCTCCCAATTTGGCACTCGGCAAACCTTGCGTCCGGCTAAAAAAAGGCCCGCACAGATCTGGGCGCAATAACGCCCAGATCTGCGCCCCTCCCCGCAAGCCGGTCCCCCACCGCCGCCTGCTCCCCCGCCGCCGCCTGCTCCCGCCCGCCCCCCCCTGCTCCCCCGCGCTCAGCGCCGCCCGCCCCCCTGCTCCCCCGCCGCCGGCCAGCCCCTTGTGCCCTCGCCGCCGGCCGCCCAGCTCCCTCCCCCGTCGCCCCCGGCCGCCGGCCTGAGCGCCGCCCACGGCCGCGGCCCCCCGCGCCGCCCACGGCCGCCGGCCCCCGCGCAGCCCCCGGCCGCCGGCCCTCGCACCGCCCCAGCCCGGCCTGAGACCCTTGCCGCCCCGCCGCCGGCCCCGGACGCAACCGAGCAGCCGGCCAACCTAGCCGGCCCACTGCCCCCGGCCCACCCGCTCCGCCGCCCCGGCACCGGCTCCGCCTCCCTACCCGCCTCGCAAGGTATACATGTATATCTCATTTTTTAAAATATAATACGTATAAATATATACAAATTGGATATCAAATAGTAAATGCAAAATAGTAAATGTATCTATACTATTTGAGACATGCATTATATTGCATATATATATATTTGAACTTAGAGTTAGTGTCTCATGTGTTTGAATTATTTAGTATAGTCTTTGATATTTTATAATTTATGTTGTTTAGTGTAGCTTCTCACATTGTTTAATTACTTTATCTTATAACTAATTTTTTTAATTATTTTTAGATAGATATAATTGGTTAGCGCTCTCTTACCGGCGTCACCGTCATCTTTTTGGCTTCATCGTCCTCATCTCGCATCAACCCTACCGGTAACCTTAGAACTAGGATTAATATTTTGCTTGAACATGAATGATTAATATGCTTTGTACATGTTTTTTATTATCTAATACAACGTCACCTGTTTGTTTGCTTTCAACATCCCTTCCTCGTAAATGATATTACAATTTTATTTATATGCATGTCAAGAAGATTAATATAATAAATGCTATACATGTTTTAGAAATATTAATATAATCGTTGTAATTCTTGTTATGTTTTAATGGTTGTGTTGATTAATATCTTGTGTATGTGGATGCCGGCCATCGTGCCGTGATATATGTGTGTCTGTGGATGTCGGCCATGACATCGTGATGTGTGTATGTGGGTGACAGCCATCGTGCCGTCTATTGATGCAGATTTGCTATGTATTAGAGACAAGATGTTGTCAAATTTTTTTTTGGTTATTGTCGCGTAACCTAGGCGTCTCCCGTTCGGAAGAGTTACGGTTGGAATATGCATGTGTTTGCATATCTGTCGCCGTACTGTTTCGAACTGTCCATGTTTGGACAGCTGGAGGATGCGTAGATTGAGCTCGTTTTCATGCTCCGTTCTGATTTGACCAGGGTTTCGACAGCACCTCCCCGTTGTTCTCCGAGCGCACATCCTCTTGGCATGTTGCCCAGACGTGCGTTTGGAGAGCAGCGGGGAGGTGCTGCCAAAATTTTGGGTTGGATCGGAACGGAGCGTGAATACGAGCTCAATCTACGCATTGTCTGGTGGGATTAGGACCTATCTTACCTATTAGACTGTTATATTCATCTTTCTTCTAACTAACCCCTAAACACGGGTGTTGTTTCCTAGTTTAGTACAAGATGGATCATCGTGAGTGGATGTACACGGGTCGCCCTAGTCAGGCCGAGGTGACCATGGATTGGATCAAGAACACTGAAGTATTCTTAGAGACAGCGTTTGGTAGACAGAATGTATGTGACAAGACCTGGTGTCCATGTAGTCGGTGCGAGAATAAGCGTCGACAAACAAGGATGCTATGGGTAAACACCTATGCAAATATGGGTTTATGCCAAATTATACCCGTTGGACGTATCATGGTGAGTCCCAACGTCCTAGAGAGGAGGTGTTGTGACATCGCATGGACGATGATGAGGGAGGGGTTGGATTTATGCTAGATGACTTTGAAGATGCGCATTTTGACGAAGCACGTGAAGAGGAAGTGCCGGAGCCAACGGCAAAGCGTTTTATGACATTGTTGTCCGCGTCAAAGCAACCTCTTCACGGTCAAACTAAGGTTTCTCAACTGGATGCCATCGCACGACTATTGGCCATCAAGTCGCAGTTTAGCTTGAGTCGAGAATGCTTCGATGTTATGCTGACGGTTGTTGGTAGCCTTCTTCCAGAAGGTCACAATCTTCCGAAGAGCATGTACGAGTCTAAGAAAGTTCTCCGTGCACTTAAGATGCCTTATGAGCAAATACATGCTTGTCCCAACGGATGCATTTTATTCAGAAAACAATACGCAGACGCAACCTGCTGCGTGAAATGCAAATCCTCTAGGTATCTGGAGGTAGACTCCGATGATGGTGTGAAGAAACAACTCTCAATTCCCGTGAAGATCCTTCGGTACCTTCCCTTTGAACCGAGGATCCAACGGTTGTACATGACCGAGGAATCTGCTAAACAGATGACCATGGCATAAAAATGGGATTCGTTACAACCCAGACAAGCTAGGTCATCCATCAGATGGAGAAGCGTGGAAAAAATTTGATCAGAAGCATCCGAGAAAGCTTTAGAGCCACGTAATGTACGAATTGCTATAGCAACAGATGGGTTCAATCCATATGGTATGACGGCTGCCGCGTACAGTTGTTGGCCAATGTTTGTTATTCCCCTCAACCTTCCTCCCGGCGTCATCTTTCACGACAGAATATTTTCTTGTCCTTGATAATTCCAGGGCCTGAATACCCGGGGAAAATATGAGTGTGTATATGGAGCCTTTGATGGATGATTTGGTCCATGCGTGGGAAGACGGTGTGTTGACATATGATCGATGTACAAAAACAAACTTCAGAATGCATGTCTGGTATATGTACTCTCTACATGACCTACCCGGCATATTCGATATTTTGCGGCTGGTGCGTGCATGGGAAGTTCGCATGCCCGATTTGTCGGTCGACTCTAAAGTTCATTTGGCTAGCTAAGGGTAGAAAATATTCCTCGTTTGACAAGCACCGACAATTCCTTCCTCGGAACCATCCATTCAGGAAGGATAAGAGGAATTTTACAAAAGATGTGTCTGTTAAAGGCTCAGCACCAATTAAAATGACCGGAGCCGATGTTCGTGCTCAATTAGAGTCTTTGCAAATTAATACACAAGGAGCTGGTTTTATCGGATATGGTGAGCATCATGCATGGACTCACAAGCCATGTTTATGGAATCTTCCTTATTTCGATGATCTTCTCCTTCCGCACAACATTGATGTGATGCACACTGAGAAAAATGTTGCTGAGGCCATTTTCGGCACAATCATGGATATTCCTGAGAAGACGAAAGACAATGTCAAGGCCCGATGGATCAACGGCTATATGCAACAGACCTAAGCTCGACATGATACCTCCTAGAAGCGGGAAATCCTGGACGAAGCCAAGTCTGATTTTGTTTCTAACAAGGGGACAAAGGAGGGAAGTACTTGAGTGGTTTCAAACATTGATGTTTCCTGATGGCTATGCAGCTAATCTGAAGAGGGGAGTTAATCTAGCTACTCTGCGAATAAACGGACTCAAAAGTCATGACTATCACATATGGATTGAGAGGTTGCCCCGGTCATGATTCGTGGCTATGTGCCCGAGGATGTCTGGCGAGTTCTAGCTGAATTGAGCAATTTTTTCCGTCAACTTTGTGCTAAACAGTTGTCTCACACCGTGGTAGCAGACATGGAGACACTAGCGCCCGTGTTATTATGCAAGCTAGAAAAGATCTTTCCGCCCGGTTTTTCAATCCGATGCAACATATGATATTGCACCTTCCGTATGAGGCCCGGATGGGAGGTCCGGTTCAGAGCCGTTGGTGCTATTCAATTGAGAGATTCCAAAAGATTCTTCGGAATAAATGTAAGAACAAATGCAAAATTGAAGCATCCATAGCTGAGGCATATGTTTTGGAGGAGGTGTCAAACTTCACAACTAGATATTATGCGGACAATCTTCCAAGCGTGCATAATCCACCTGCTCGTTACAATCTTCCAGAAGAAGAATCAAATCTCAGCATCTTCAGAGGCCAACTAGGAAGTGCAAGTGGTGCTGCTAACAAGACCTTACAGCATGAAGAGTGGCGTTTGATTATGTTGTATGTCCTGACAAACCTTTCCGAAGTGGAACCGTACATTGAGGAATTTCATCGACGATTTTGGCGTGGTTCGAGGGAGGCTAACATTGAGGAATCCACTGCCCTTCTTAAGTATGGTGTGGGAAATGGCAATCCCGATTTCATTTCTTGGTTCAAAACTAAGGTATTTCTCAAATTAACTTTTAGTTAGTTATACCTTTCAATTATATCTTATATGCGACTAATATACATGTTCATCGCGTTTAAACCTATAGGGAAGAACCGACACGACAATGAGTTCCGAGTTGAGGCAAGTTGCGAATGGTTGTGCCTACAAGGTCAAGACATTCAAAGCTTACGACGTAAACGGCTATCGTTTCCACACAACAAGCCATGAACAGAGCCGACCTAACCGAAGAACCACAAATTCCGGAGTTTTTACTCCGGGCACAGACGGGGTTGACTACTATGGACGACTCGAAGAAATATACGAATTGAGTTTTGATGGGAGCAAACCTCTTAACCCCGTTATATTTAAATGCCACTGGTTCAATCCCAAAGTAGTGAGACAGACTCTCGAACTTGGCTTAATAGAAATTCGTCAAGATACCACCTTGCCGAGTGAAGATGTTATATTGTGGCTCAACAGGCAACACAAGTTTACTATCTCTCTTACCCGTGCAAAACCGTCGCACGTCTTAAGTTTGGGATGTTGTGTATAAGGTGTCGCCACACGGTAAACTGCCTGTTCCCAACAACGAAGACTATAACATAGACCCGAACACATACGACGGAGAGTTCTTTCAAGAAGATGGGCTACCAGGCATGTTTGTTATTGACTTGACGGAGACGATGGAAGTAGATAACGAAAGTGGTGCCGATGCCGACGAAGGAGATGAGATTCATAATGGAAGAGACTTAGAACTGCTAGAGAGATTGTCACGTGGCACTCAAAGTGATGACAACATAACACCTCCTGAACAGCTCGACGATTACATCATATCACGTGATAGTGATGACGATACATATGATCCAGCAAATCCGGATGGCGATGACTATTTCTAGCAGCTGTATGAGAATTATGTTTAATTTTAGAATAAATGCGTTTAGAACACATTTCACGGTTTATCTAAAGTGATTTACTCTTTTTCCTAGCAGGTGATTGAAATATGGTGGGGGGTTTAAAGAAATTAATAAGTGCAGTAGTAGGAAAAGGCGGTAGATCCACTCACTCTCAAGATGAGGTCGGGTCCTCATCTAGACCTCGAGGTAGGAGAACGAAGAAGTCAGCAGTGAGAGGAAAGGCACCCGCGCCCTCGAGTGAAACTAGTCATATACCGGCATCCCGTCGCGACGATGATTACGTGCCGGATGATGAGGAGGAGGAGCAGGCTAGGGTGGAGGAGGAGGAGGTGGTGGGGGCAGAGGGTGGGGAGGTGGGGGAAAAATGGGGAGGTTGGGGCAGAGGGAGAGGAGCAGACTACAGAAGCGACTGCAGTGTGGTTGCGTGGTCCTTCGTCACTCCCGAGGCGACCAGTGGCAGTAGCTGATCGTCCTCTCATTCGACCAGATGGAAATAGGTAAGTTGTTGTACAAAATCTATAATATATTCTTTTCGTTAGTTTAATTTTTAATATATACTAATACTTTTTAATGATATCGGGATAGAAACTGGATTATGGTCGAACGAGTAGGTCGTGAGTGCTCACGCCATGTAAACGGTATCCTCGGGCTTCTTATCAAGGAAAAGTTCCCTGGTTTGATATCTTTGGATGGGAGGACGGAGCCGGCGTACTCATGGAGGCACTATGAAAGTGCGCCGGACGCCCCTGACCGAGAAGGGAGACAATTTGCCCACCTAGCTGATCGAGTCAGGGCTGAGCTCTGGGTAAGTTTATTTTCTTAATATATGTGTCAATACTATAAACATGTGAAAACATTTAACATTCTCTTTACATCTATATGCAGGATTTTTATAGATGTGATGAGGGGTATGCGGATCAGGCTGCCGCAGTTATTAATAGAGCCGCCAAGAAGCTTGTCACCGACATGCATTATGAGGCGCGCATTCAAGCTGTTATTGACTTCTGCGCTCAGCACCGTCGAGAGAGGAAGAACAAAAAGAATGCCCGGACCACCTTTCTAACACGAGAGGAATACATGATGGTAAGTGTATTCTCGTGTATCTTGTAATACTTAATATTATGTCATTAACAACTTCACTTGCATCAAATAGGTCCCTCCACAGTGGTGTGCCGCTCATCTTGAGTGTTGGGGTCAAATTGTTGATAGGTGGTGTTCTGCCGAGTGGCAGAGCAGTCACGAGGCATGCCGCCAGCGACGCCTACTCATGCCGGGGGCAGCACATCATCAAGGCTCGCTGAACCTCGACCAGTTCAGGGCGAGATGGGTATGTAGTTACATTTTCTTTTTTTTTGCTTAATTGCACAATATAACTCTAACTATCTTCTTGTTTCAGTCAACGGCCAATGCGGGTCAGGAATGCTCCCAAGTCATGGCATATGCTCTGGCTCACAAAGGGAGGGCGGTTGAAGGAAATACTTACAATCCAAATGACCTCGCTGAGTCGTACACTAATCGGAATGCATATCAACGCCTCCAAGACTATTCAGAGATGGCAAGGGAAGTGCATGGCGCCGATTATGACCCAATCGCACATGACATCGATGGCGAGGTGGTCATGAGGGCTGGAGGAGGCAAGAGACATGGGCGATATTTGATGGGCGACGGCGCCATTGATACCCGTAGTACCCCCTCTCTATCTGAGGTGAGAGCTCGGAGCTCGACCTCCGGTCCGGGTATACGTACTCGCCGAGACACATCTATGGGTCTGATTGCTGATCTACAGGTTAGTTCATTTTCATCAATCATCGAACACTTCACATTGTTTGTTTGAGAACATTAACTCTGAAATAATGTTTTGTAGGCCCAACTAAATGAAGAAAGATCACAAAGGACCGAGTGGCAGACCCAGATGGAGGCTCGGCTGCAGGCTCAGATGCAAGCTCAGATGCAAGCCGAGATGCAGACCCAGATGCAGCAGTGGTTTGCGCAGATGGGTGGATCTTTCTCAGGTCATATGGGTCTGCCTGTACTTCCTCCTCAACCTCAACAATCTCCACGGACTCCACAGAGCGGCAATGTGAGTTTCTAATATTGTTATTGTCGGTTTTGTTATATACAAGTGTTCTAACTATTTTTCTTTTTTTTCAGTTTCATCCATCGGCAGCAGGATCAAACACGCAGCCATCTCCACACACTGGTCATAGCGGTAATGATAATTTGTGAGGCGTGGTGTGAGTTGCCGTGATGAAATTGTTAGTTAACTTAAACTTGTCACCGTTAACGCGAACTTGAACTTGTGTATCAATTTGAACTTATATTTGTGACGTGAACGTGAATTTGTGATGTGATCGTGAAATTTGTGATGTAAATGTGATTTTTGTGATGTCTATGTGATTTCTGTGAATATCTGTGATTCAATGTGAATTTTGGGGCAAATTTGTGAATAAATGTGAATTTGTGATGAATTTTGTGATTGAATGTGTTTTTTGGATGAAATATGCAGGAAATAAATGAAAAAAAAAAATTAAAAAACTTTTGCCGAGTGTTACACTCGGCAAAGCCACCTGCAGTGCACAGAAACGTGCCATGTGGCACGTTTCTGTGCACTCTGGGGAAGCTTTGCCGAGTGCCTCCACGTGGCACTCGGCGAAGGGGGTATGCCGAGTGCCACGGGGGCACTCGGCGAAGCCCCCACGCGCCACGTGCCCCCCCCCCCGAGCCACCTTCGCCGAGTGCCCCCCGTGGCACTCGGCACACCCCCTTCGCCGAGTGCCACGTGGGGCACTCGGCGAAGCCCCCACGCGCCACGTGCCCCCCCGAGCCACCTTCGCCGAGTGCCCCCCGTGGCACTCGGCACACCCCCTTCGCCGAGTGCCACGTGGGGCACTCGGCGAAGCCCCCACGCGCCACGTGCCCCCCCCGAGCCACCTTCGCCGAGTGCCCCCCGTGGCACTCGGCACACCCCCTTCGCCGAGTGCCACGTGGGGCACTCGGCGAAGCCCCGTTAACGGCCACCCCGGCCGTCAACCGTGGACTTTGCCGAGTGCTATACGTGGCACTCGGCGAAGTCTATATTGCACTCGGCAAAGACTTCGCCGAGTGCCCGATAAAAAGCACTCGGCGAACCCGCACATCGCCGACACGGCTAGTGCCGAGTGGGGTTCGCCGAGTGTGGCACTCGGCGAACCCTTTGCCGAGTGTATTCGGGGCTTCGCCGAGTGCCCTAGGCACTCGGCAAACCCGCACAGTCCCGTAGTGACAACTTAAACCATGAACAATTTTATTTTTTAAAACTTCATTTTAGAATTGATTTAGAAGTTTTTCTGTCGTTTTCTGTTTTCCATTAAGAATGCAATTATCACAAATGTTAGCCTCGAATTAGTTTCCATGGCTAGTTTACCTGTCTCCGGTTTGTAATTCACCGCCAAAAAAATGCTCATCCAATCAAGATAGTTGCAACGTCTCGCTATAAAAAATAAGTACATATTAATTTTTTTAGAAACAGATGTTTGGTATTAATGTCTATTAATTATACAAGTACATATATAATGTGTTTGGGGAGGATACTTTGAATAAATTTTCTGCCCGTGAAAAAATGTAAGCAAGCACGCCATATGTCATATGTGAGCAGAGAGTACAGTTTATGAAGCGACACTTTAACGATAAATAGGGAAAGGGTAGGAAGATAATTTTACTCTGCGTTACATGTTATGCTTTCTTTTTATGAACGGTATCTGCCCCATAATAGTTATACTTGCATAGAAAAATAAAAAATGTGAATCATAAATATTTTTCTACTAAAATATATTAGCAATACCATAACTGAAGATAGATAGATATGTTTAGACTATATAAGTCAAATAGGTGCAGCTACTCTTCAATAGGGTTACAAGTCCATTCTAGACTTGCTCCAAGAGATGACAATTCTGCATGATTACTCTTTTACTAAAAACTTCATTAAGGTCGGATATATTCTTAATATTATACTCGCCATTGTTAACTATTTATACCCGTTTACTTGATTAACTTTAGTATAAAAATAAATTGTAAATCCTAACTCTTCTGTTCCTTCTTTTCTTTCCTCTCTTCCCCCACCTCAACCGCCACTACCCAGCCCCCTTCTTTCTTTTCTTTCCTCTCTTCCCTCCCACCTCACCCGCTATAACCCAGTCCCTCCAGATCTCTAGTGGCAGAGCGACCGGGCGAGCCAGCGTAGGCATCTAGTGCCACTCAGCGTGTCTCCTTGGTCGCGCGCCGACGTTCCGCGTGCTTCCCACGCCGACTTGCTAGCACGATGTCCCGAACGTCGCCCCTACACCGATGTACGGAGTGCCACCCCACGCCAGCATCCCGAGTGCTGCCCCACATCGACGTCCCGCGCATTGTGCGACACCTCCCCGATCGCTGCTGCTGGCTCCTGTGCTGCCCTCACCTCTCCCAGCCTTGGCCTACGTCTATGTGTGGCACCTCCTCTCATTCTTCTGTTTTCTCGCTTCACGGGTAAATGGGTATATCCGTGGGTATACGACGTCCGTGGGTAATAGATATGTGCTAGATTTTTATCCGTCGGGTAAACGGGTACGGGTATGACTATGCACTACCCGTACATGCTAGACCCGATTGTCATCCCTAGTTGCTCCCATGAGGATTATTGGTGAAGTAAAGCAATTTTAAACATAGTGTTAGTCATTTATCTTTGTGAATTGTTCAAATGAGTCACATATTTTGTTTCAGAAATGCAAATATCTTGCAATACACTTCATGTGAATGCATGCTGCTAAGTAGGGCACCGTGCTAGTCTCTTTCACTAACGAGTGATGAGACCACACATACTACCTATAGATTATTAGGGTTGCAATATTTTTTCAACAATACTATAATATAATTGTTTTACCCTATTTGATCGATTAAATCTCATATATACTGTATTTCATGATAACTCTAGTAAAAACGTTGACAAGATCATTCCACCATTAATGACACAAGCAATTATAAAATCATTATTCCACCATTAATAGACACAAGTATTGAATAATCTATTTGCATGATAGCTCTAAACTCTACATCTTCGTGATCTGCATGCACCTATATATAGAAACATTATATATTAATGATAGATCTAATATGATATAAAATATGTACTTAATTTTTAAGTACCTCTATTATTTATTAACTGAAAGGATGCATGTTTGCAACAACACACATCACACATGAAAAATATGGGGGGCTTGGTCTACTTAAGCAATTGAACACATCATGTCCAAGTGCTGGATAACCCTAGTGGATACATAATTTCAATATTATATATGACTATGAACCATTACGGGAACAGACATATTTATCAAGTATCTAGGGCACTCGACGAAGCCTCTTTTGCATTCAACAAAGGCTTCGCCGAGTGCCACACTCGGCGAACCCCACTCGGTACACGCCTTATCGGCGATGAGGGTGTTCGCCGAGTGCTTTTTATCGGGCACTCGCGAAGTCTTTGCCGAGTGCAATGTGTCACTTCGCCGAGTGCCACGGTGGCACTCGACAAACACACATGTCTGACGGCCGGGGTGGCCGTTAACGGACCTTCGCCGAAGGGGTTTGCCGAGTGCACACGTGGCACTTGGCGAAGGGGCCGTGGCACGCGTGGCAGGGGCTTTGCCGAGTGCCACGTGGAAGCACTCGGCAAAGCCACCTCAGAACGCACAGAAACGTGCCACGTGGCATGTTTCTGTGCTATTTAGGTGGCTTTGCCGAGTGTAGCACTCGGCAAATTTTATTTATTTATTTTTTTCATTTATTTAATGCATATTTCATCCAAAAATCACATTCAATCACAAAATTCATCACAAATTCACATTTATTCACAAAATTCATTCCAAAATTCACATTCAATCACAAATATTCACATTCAATCACTATATAAATCACAAATTCACTCACATCACAAAAATCACATTCACATCACAAAATTCACATTCACATAACAAATTCACGTTCACGTCACAAATTCACGTTCACATCACAAATTCAAGTTTAAATTCACATCACAAGTTTAAGTTCACGTTCATGTTGACAAGTTCAAGTTAATTCACAAGTTCACAACGGCAACTCACACAACGCCTCACAAGTTAGCATTACCGCTATGCCCAATGTATGGAGATGGCTGCGTATTTGATCCTGTTTCCGATGAATGAAACTGCAAAAAAAAATAGTTAGCACAATTGTATATAACAAAAACGACAAAAACAATATTAGAAACTCACATTGCTGCTCTGTGGAGTCCGCGAAGATTGTTCAGGTTGAGAAAGTCCGAGCACTCGGTAAAGATTTTTTAAACTCTTTTAAAAAAACTAAAATAGAATAATGACTTTAAAAAATCCCATAATTTGGCATTATATAATATACACTAATATTGCATCCTAGAAAATTTCTAAGTTCAAATAAACAAATATAAGGCACTTGTAGTTTAAATTTGAGATCTTTTACTTAAAATCCTATAAACAACTTTAATTAACCAAAAATAGCAAACTAACTCTAAAAAATGCCAATTTTTGACATGGTATAAGATAAATTGAGTTTTAGTAGTACAAAAAGTTTTAAGTTCAAACATGACTCCTAAACCTTCTCGAAGATTGTCCAATTTCTAAAAGTCATACATGAAAATTTTGTCGAAACATTATGAATTTTTTACCATAGTATATATGTATGATATAATGACACCATGTCAAGTGTCATATTTTTTAGGCATCAATTAAATTTTTTAGGCATCAATTAAATTTTCTATAAATAAAAAACCATTAACCTGCATATTGTCGGTCGAGTGTCGTAAATTAGATTTTAAATATTTAGTTATATTTAGTTGTAAAAGATTACAAATGTAATCATGAAAATAAATATGATTTTTTTATAATTTTTGAGTCATTATTTCATGTACATGCATTTCAAATTTGACCCACTTCGAAGTAAATCCTAGAAATACGATTAATTTATTAAAAATATCAAACCCACTCATAAAAGTATGAAAATTTTCCATGAATTAACATATGTTGAATTATGGCTGTAAAAAAAATTCAGGTTCAAAACATTTTTAAAATGTGATATGGACTCAAAATGTGTTTTCACATGAAATAATGGGATTTGCTGAGTGTTTTATTGGTGACACTCGGCAAAGACTAGGGTTTGTCGAGTGTCCGTTAGTGGCACTCGGCAAACCCAAAATTTCACCCCTGCCATCATAACGTCGTTAGAAAAAAAAATGGGCGGGGGATTTTTCATGCTGTTTGCCGAGTGCCATAGCACTCGGCAAAATACTTGGTTTATCGAGTGCCCGATGGGATGCACTTGGCAAAAGACTTGGTTTGTCGAGTGTCCGATGGGATGCACTCGACAAATTATGTTATACTCGACAAATAAGTGTTTTCTGGTAGTGAACTATATATATATATAATAAAGTCAAAGTTACTTAACAAAAACAAACTCAATCATAGTAAGTGCTCAATTTAAACATGCATATATCAAGACAATAATGACAACCCCAACACCGCAAAAATAGGCAGCACACCGACAAAGGCAACCAAAACGTTAGGTGGACACTCCTAAGGTGGAAATAAGATTACGGAAGATGGGCTATTAGGCTACCTGTTGTGATATTAGCCTAAATTAGATTGTCTACACTACCGGAGAAGACTTCTATGTAGAGTGTTACAGGCACTCGGCGAAATCCTAATTACAATCGGCAAATTATCTGTCGAGTGTTGCACTCGGCAGGTAAGCTATCTGCGTAGACGGATTTGCCGAGTGTATTTTATCGGACACTTGGCGATCACTTCGCCGAGTGACATTATGACAAGTCTTATGTTTTTCAAACTTGATTTGATTTTTTAAAATTAAAAACTATTAAGGTCTACGTGGCCTATAGAGCGTCGCAACCTAGTTTTTTCAAAATGTGTTTCAATTTAGTTTATAAGAACTCAAAATATACTAAGAAATATGAATATATTTTTTCTATATTTTTTAGTTCATTATTTTAGGCACTTACAATTGAAATTTCACGTATTTTAATTTAAATTATAAAAACATACTTAATAAATTAAAAATAATAAATTGGACTAAAAATGAAATGTACCTTCGTCCTGTGCACAATATGGAGTACATGCCCATGCAAGTCACAAGTGTGTTAACACTATTGTATTTTACTTTATTTTTTAATCATAAGTCTTGCACTTTCTTTTTAAGGTCTAGTTTAATATATCAGCATATTTATCCATCCACGTAAATGAGCTAGGAGCATGACGTCTAAAGATAAATTCGTAGAAGCATGTACATAATAAAGATCTGTTTGGATTGGAGTCCCTTATTTTTAGGGACTAAAATTTAGTCTCATTTAGTCCCTAAAATCCTAAATAAGATTGCTTATTGGGACTAAAATTTAGTCCCTAAAGTTTAGTCCATTAGTTCCTTGGATGTTGTTTATTGAGACTAAAAGTGTCATGCACACTCTATTCTCTTTTATAAACCCCTTATTAAATGATGTTAATCCATACATCCAAATAAAAGGACTAAATTTTAGTCTATACTAAAATAAGCAAATTTTAGTTTTTAAAAATAAGTAAGGTTATCCAAATGATCTAATAATAGTAAACACCAAATTCACCCCAAGCCAAAACAACAAATAATAGGCGAAAAGGAGGGAAAGTGCAAAACTGAAATGGCCCCTCCCCCTCCTGCAGCACCACCCTAGTGGCTACCTAGACGTGGTCCACGGTGCGCCATCGAGACAACCCCACCCACCTATATATAGCCGACCAACGGCCCTGATACCCCGGCCCCCCGCAATCGCGCCCGCCGGAGTCGCCTTCTCTTCTCCAGCGTCCGATCTCCCGCTCGCCGCCCTCACCGCAGCTCACCTCCGCCCGCTCGCTCGCTCGCTTCACCATCTCGCTCTTCGCGCGCGCTTATATAAGGTACGCTTCCTCTCTCTCTCCCTAAACCCCTCTCGCTTCTCGGGCCTCCTAGGGTTTGGGCGGAGGGGAGGATCGGTCCGATGGATCTAGGGTTTTTGATGCTCTGGTGGAGGTGCAGGAGCGGGGGCGGGGACGGGGACGGACGCGCATGGCGGACGCGCCGGCGAGCCCGGGGGGCGGCGGGGGAAGCCACGAGAGCGGCAGCCCGAGGGGCGGCGGCGGCGGCGGTGGGGGAGGCGGCGGAGGGGGCGTCAGGGAGCAGGACAGGTTCCTGCCCATCGCCAACATCAGCCGCATCATGAAGAAGGCCATCCCGGCCAACGGAAAGATCGCCAAGGACGCCAAGGAGACCGTGCAGGAGTGCGTCTCCGAGTTCATCTCCTTCATCACCAGCGAGTGAGCCGTCGGCATCCCTCTCCTACTGCTTCTGCTCTGCTCTGTTTTGGCCTAGCTGGAGTGTCCTTTTGAGCTTTTTGTTTAGGTGGTTCCGTGTTGACTTGTGGTTTGTGTTGGCAGGGCGAGCGATAAGTGTCAGCGGGAGAAGCGGAAGACTATCAACGGCGATGACTTGCTTTGGGCGATGGCCACGCTGGGATTCGAAGACTACATCGAACCCCTTAAGGTCTACCTCCAGAAGTTTAGAGAGGTGCGTGTACTGATGTGGATCTGGGCAAAATGGAATTGGTGGCGATTTTTTAGTGACTGAGGTGAATTGTTGATTTGCGAGTTCAGTAGGGCCATCGCTAGTTTGCCTGTTCTAGGTGCGACTTCATTACCTACCTTTCTCAGTCTCTTTAGGATAACCCACAATGTGTGTGATATGAGCTAATTTATTTGGCTTGCATTGCTTTAGAAAATTGTTCTTGCCAGCAAGTGTTGCCTTAGGATTCCAATTTCATACAGTGGAAAGAATGGTTGGAAACTTAACATGCCAATAATTTTATTGGTACATTAATTAATTGGAAGCAGTTGCTTGGACCTGAAACACGCTCCCAGCAGTCTGATGCCGTAACCTTGTATCAATCTAAATTTCTATGAATGGATGATTGAAAAGCCTGAAATGACATTTAATTCATGTAGCATGTCTATCTTGAACCTTACATCTTATCAGATCCATTGCAAATAAAATGTAATGAAGCAACCAGATATCATATAAAAAGAGCATCTTCTATTAAAAGTTTGTATGTTACTCACATGAACTATGGCCTCCTATTTACAGGGTGTACATAATCTAAGGGCCTGTTTGGTAGAGCTCTAGGTATTAAAATTGAGATAGGAGCTCTGGATCCATTTGTGATCTCGAGTAGGTCAAAAGTGTTTGGTTAAGTTGAGCTGTTCCAGAAATTGGCTTCAGCTTTGAGGAGGATGTGGTTCAGTGGCATTTATGGGTAATTTTTCATATTTTCCTGGAGTGGAGCAGCTGAAGCTGCTTGAATCCCGCTCCACTGCACTGGTGCATTTTTTTAAGCGCTTTGGTTCAGATCTAGATCCTAGCAAACACGTTTGGCTCTGCTCCAGCTCCACAGAGCAAAGAAGCTGGAGCTGGAGCCCTGCCAAACACATCTTAACTTAAAAAAGACCAAATATCTCTGCAATGTCTTTTTGCAGCTTTAGTTTGTGTGTGACTATCTTGCTTGCTTTTTAATTTCTTTATCCACCTAATATGGCTTCTCTTGTCTGCATTTGTTTGGCGAATGGCTTTGCTGGTTGCAGTTGGAGGTACGTACTACATAGCATTTAACTAGTTATTTATTGTGTTCCATAGGCTACTGTTTTTTTCCTTATGGTGAGTGCCTCCTAGAATTTTCTTTGTATTCATAGACATTAAGATGGGAGTGTTTGGGATATGAGATTTAACTGTAGATAAAATCATATTGGAAAATGACAGATTGAGCTATACAAGCCTGTCTTCATCATGAGTTCAACTCACGTGTATACAGTTGAGATGGCCGTGTTCAAATTCTTAATGCATATAGACATCTCATGGGATTGGGATCCAATAATTTCATCAGTTTCATGGATATATTTTATCAATTGGCTATAGATGTACTACCAATGATTATATAGTTTAGTTCAGATAGTTTCCTTTGTCAATTCTATCAACAGGAAAAAAAACTGCATGTTCCTTTCCTTGGAAAATCTATAGCTAAAATTTTGAGCTGAATCATGATTCATCATCACATCAAGCAGAACACTTTTTTACTATGCTTAGAACTAAGAATGTTATTATGATTCATGATTGTGCTGTCATACCTACACAAATCTGAGATGTGTTGAGCATTACTCAGCTCTTTTATCATCATCTATATATAGGGTGATAGTAAATTAACTTCAAAGGCTGGTGATGGCTCTGTGAAAAAGGATGTTCTTGGTCCTCATGGGGGAGGAAGCAGTTCAAGTGCCCAAGGGGTTAGTGTTTTATGTTTTCTTGTTTGTTTTCAACAGGATGGAAACTAAAGATAATTTTCATTCTTAATAGATGGGCCAACAAGGAGCGTACAACCAAGGAATGGGTTTTATGCAACCTCAGGTGATTTATCTTTAGTTGTTTGAAACTACTGGCAAAAGTAGGCTTAGACACATTGTGGATATTTGTTTAAGTTTTTGCTGAATATACTATCAAGTATCAGCCTTGGTACATGTGTGTTTTATTTTTTAGGATATTTTTATGGCCATATAATTGTTTAGACTTGTCAGCTTTACAAACTCCTATTAATCTGCATGTTCTATTATGGCTTCTATCTTGCAAACATGCTACTCTTTCACTAGTACTATTCATTGACCCGTGGGATAGACTTTATTATGAGGTTTTCTGGTACATATCTAGTGGTTCCATGCGCCACTAGCCTGCTACCATTATATTGACACTAGTCGTTTTAAAGAAACACATGTGAAGAACGAAGATAACTGTTTGCTGTGTTTTTTTGTTCCTTCAATGTTCAGAGTTAGAGGAGTTACTTTCAACTTTTTGTACTGGCTGGAACATTGTGTGGGGGGGGGGGGGGGGGGTGGGGGTGGTAGGTCAAACAAGCACTAGATTTTTTTGTAGGAACAGTAGATGAATGATATTTACTAGTATGAGTATAAAGCTGTTAATACAATTCTCAATATTTCTGTCATAAGGTATCGCCACATGTTTACTTTTGGAAATGAAACTGGGCTTCTGTTTATCCATCAACATTCAATAGAAAATTCATTGCAGTACTTGCATACTCTCATCTGTTCTGTGTGTTTGCTGGTAATTTTTTCCATTTTTCCTTGCCCAGTACCATAACGGTGACGTCTCAAACTGAAGATAGGACCTTTTCCTGCAACTATTGCTAGGTACATCTCAGGCTTAATACCTAATTCGTCTAGAACACTGTTATTTCTTTTTTTTATATCTTGTATGGAATAATGGCTCATGTGCGGACACACTACTAATGCACAGGTGGGTTTTATTTGGTGCTGCAGCCGTTAGCTAATATACTACCACCTCTAGGTCCCGTGCTTGTCTGCCAGAACTGATGTTTCGAAGTGTCGAGCCCAGGCTGCTTCCCAGATGTAAATTAACTCCCGTGAGGATGGTTTCTGTTGTGGTCTAGCTTTGTTGTTGTATGTATATTCAGGATACTTTTACAATTGGTCTCTCGACTGTCATTTATTCCATATATTTGTATTGGGAGGCATAAATCCTGTTGTATTTCGTCATAAACTAGTGTGTTGAACTATGATGATAATAGCTGCTATATCTGTCATAGCAAATAATCTGATTCCGCTATCCTGTGTGTGATGAAGTAGTAGCCGGGAGAAGAGTTGCGGTGCGGGTGGCGTATCAAATTTACCGGAGAAAATGAGTGAGATTTTTCAACTTCTAGTTTTTTTGTTTGGTCAAATTATTAGAGTGCGTTTTTTTGTTTGTGAGTCAAATGGCCAACCTATTAGAGATTCTCTAAGTGACCTCAATTTTGCGTATCAAATTGCGTATCAGTTGTGGGTGATGGTAGCATGAGCCAAAGCAATTGAGTCTTGTAGGGGAATGGTGACATCCCCATAGGCCTCAAGCCTGTTCCAAAATTGGGAGTTGAAGTGGTGGGTGAAAAAAAGTGATAGGCAATTTCTTCAACAGAGCTGTCATGGAAGACACACTTGTAGTTGCTTTTGTTGAGGATGAAGTGTTTGAGTCGAAGAATGTTTCTGATATTCAATTTGTCCTGTATAAGAAGAATCGAAGCTTATTGGAACACTTAGAGTGCCAAAGCCATTTAATTACCAGGTGAGGGGTTTGGGCGCTGAAGGCTATGTTATAGAACTTCTTCGAGTAATAGACAGAGATGCCCCAGAGATAGGTCCATGTGTTATTTGAAGCAGGAAGCAAGGTAATCGAATCAATAGATCACGGAGCTAAAGATATTCATGGAAGGCCTCTTGGGATAGAGGTAAGTGAAACCGAGTGGGAGGTTGTCATGCTAAAGAAAACTGAGAACAAAAGTTCTTTTATTTTTAGCGAATGAGAAAAACCACAGGAAGAAGTGTTCTAGGAGATCATGGCCCCAAAGATCATGCTAGAGTGATATGGACGAGCCATTTCCAATGGTTGGTCTAGCAATGGCACAGAAGGAGATAGCAAGCTTGACGACACTCTACCACCAAGGAGATCCTTTTTATGGGCAAGGTGCGAGACTAGACCATTGTTGTAGTAAAAAGACTAAACAAGTCTACCGAGTGTCCATTTGACTAATCATATGTTAAATCACAACCTTTCATTCACATCTAATCATAATAACTTGATCTTCTTTAAGAGAGGCATTAGCACAATCCATAATATCCTCAACAGCTATAGTTTTCATACCAGCTTCTTTGAGAGCGATAGTAGCACAATCCACAATATCCTCAACAGTTGGAGTTTTCATACCAGCTTCTTCGAGAGCGATAGTAGTACTATCCACAATATCCTCAGCAGCTTCTTCGAGAGCGACAGTAGTACAATCCACAATATCCTTACCAGCTACAATTTTCATACCAGCTTCTTCAAAAAACGACAGTAGCACAATCCACAATATCCTCAATAGCTGTAGTTTTTGTACCAGCTTCTTCAAGAGCGTAGTAGCACAATCCATAATATCCTTAGCAGCTGCAGTTTTCGTACCAATTTCTTTGAGAGCAGCAGTAGCACAATTCACAATATCCTCAGCAGCTACAATTTTCATACCAGCTTCTTTGAGAGTGGCAACAGTATAATCCACAATATCCTCAGTAGCCGCAACAATTTTCATACCAGCTTCTTCAATAGAGGCAGTAGAACATCCACAATATCCTTAATAATTGTAGTTTCATACTAGCTTCTTCAAGAGTGGGATCCTATAAAGTTTTCTCGGCTATCATGGTTTTCTCATCTAGTGCTTTAGCCGTGACACCTTTAATTATCTCAACTGTCACAATTTTCTTATCTGATTCTTCAACGGAGGTATCCTTTACAGTTTTAGTTTCCTCATCAGGTGCCTCAATTGTGGTATCCTCTATAGCTTTTGCAACTGTTATAGATTCCTCAACGTGTACTTAAGTTGTAGTTTCACCTTCTTTTTTCTCCTCAGCTGGTGCTTTATCCCCCCACAGTTTTCTCATTTGTTGTAGTTTTGTCAACATGCACTTCAGTTGTTGCTTCCCCTTCTGTTGTCTCCTCAGCTAGTGTTTTTTTATCTATAGCTTTAGTTGTAGTTTCCTGATCATGTAGTTTCGTTGTAGTTTGACCTTCTATGGTCTCCTCAGCTAGGGCATCATCATCTACAGTTTTCTCAATGGTCATAGTTTCCTTAGTAAGTATTTCAGTTGTAGCTTCACCTTCTGTTGTCTCCCTAGTTAGCACTTTAACCTTTACAGTTTTCTTAGTTGTTATAGTTTCCTCTCCTTGCACTTCAACTGTAGTTTCATCTTCTGTTGCCTCCTCAACTATCTCCTTATCCTCTACAATTTTTTTAGCTGTTGTAGCTTCCTCGATGTGTACTTCAACTGTAATTTTTCCTTCTATTGTCTCCTTAGCTAGTGTTTCTACATTAGCTTTGCTTTCTAATTCCTCATCTAGTACTCCAGATGTGGTTACACTATCTCCTGTCTCCCTAGATAGTGCTTCAACAGTAGCATTATTTTCTAGTTTCTCATCTATTTTGTCAACTTGGCTAGCTTGAGCAGCATCTAGTGCAACTTTGAACTCACTTTGACCCGTAGAAAAGGCATTGCCACATTGTACATTAAACATGAAAATATTGTCTAATTATAAACTACCTTACAAAAAGCAATAAAAGGAATTTTACCAGGAATATCTAGGCCATGGTGCTCAGTGTGTGCGTCTAGATTATTGGTTTCTGAGGATACGAGAAAAATGGCATATTCATAAGACGATAACTATGGAGCGAAGGACCAAAAGTACTATATTTGCCAGCAATACTGAAAGCCCTTTCAGCATCAACACGTTTCTTGAAGACAACTTTAACAATATTAATGCTGGTCTGAACTTCAGTCTTAGATTCTTTTAGTGGCCCATAGCGACTAAACACCTTAATCAGATGAGTTTCAGAAGGAAGAGCAACTGACCTACCAAAGCTCAAAACAAGTGCAGTGGGCTTGCACTCGTCAACCATCTTTTCATCTACATGGATAATTGATCTTTCTATCACTTGTATTTGTTTCTTAGGACTTGATGGTCCATGATGTTGATTTTGTTGTGTATGGTAATCTTTTTATTGTGATGATATCCTCTTCTGCCTTGGCCAAATATATATCATATTCATGCATTCTTTACTCTCTAGACATGCTTATTCAAAGGATGTAAGAATAACCTTTCAAAAGGAGTCCATTTGGTCAAATGTCAAAAATCTTATTCAAATGGCCAAATTTGTGAAAACCCTTTAAAAAAGTACTTCAAAATGTATTTCAAATTATTTTACATGGTTTTGAAATAAAAATTAACATTTATAAAATCAAATTGCAAAATTGGAAGAAAAAGGATCTTATATGATCTTGTTTTGCCTAAAGTGATTTGTTCTCCTATATCAAAATATATTAACTTTTTGAAAAAAAATCCTAATAGAAAACATTTATAGTTGGTATTTAGAACATTTTTCTAGTTCAAAGTTTTCCCAAAAGTCAAACAGTTTGAAAGTTATAGTATTTTGAATTTCAGCCAAAATCTTGCTTTTGCCAAAGTGAATTAACTTGATTATGGTGATTTAAGACTTTTGGAACAAATTTTTGTATCTCCTAGTTTAAAGGGTATTTATAACCTATACAAGGCTTTTAAAATATCAAACTCAAACAAATTCATATTTGGTAAGATTTTGGGCAGTTGACTCAAATGTACTCTTTTAAAAGGCTTACAAAGTATGTTTTATCATATCTTCTGAATAAAATTGATTTTTTCAAAATTATTTTTGGAAAAGTGTCTAATTAGACTAATGTTCATTTCTGCAATGTTTTAAATCATTTGGATTTGATTTGCTAAAGTTTTGACTTTTTCTCACTTTGTTCAGTTTGTTGAAACAAATTAGGCCTACAAGACACTTTTTGCCATATCTTATCAATGAAAATTGATTTTACATAAATTCTTTTAGAAAAGATTTTCAGAACTCCAAAGATCATTTATAAAAAATTTCAAATCATTTAGAGTTGACTTTCTAAAGTTTTGACTTTTTCTCACCTTCTGCAGCTTGCTGAAAAATTTAGAACTTAAATAGTTTCTGGTTGAATTATGATTTTGTATCTCAAAATGGGTTAGAAACTGGAAGTATCATATATTATAAATTTTTATCCTCTATAGTTCTACTTTTTCGGTGCTCTTTCTAACCCAATTTTGAGTGTCAAAAGTGTGAAAATCTGAAATTTCAGTTTTACTAAAACATTTTGATTTTTGTATCTCCCTTATGATTGAGATCCCGATAGGGCTCCCCAAACGAAACTTGTGTATTCCTCCACTCTCTATATCCTAGATTTATTCCAGATTTGTGAGCTCATTTTCGCAAAATTTCACATGTTACAAGAGTCAACTTTGTTACACTCTTTTCAGCTGAAATTGAACTCAAAAGTGCATAAACTTGTTGCTGCAAATCTAAGCTTGAATCCTTATCAAATCAAGATCTCTCAAGCATGAAGCTCTTTGTCAAATAAAGTTTTTTAAAAAAAAATTGAGCTTTTTTAGATGTGTTCCTTGCTTGAACTTCATTTGCTGTCAACCACATATCACATATGCACTCAAATGGCATTCACATTGATAATTTTCAAAATCAATTGACCTTGCCACTTTAATTCAAGTTGATCAATCAAATATTTGAAAACTACCTTCTTACATTCCATACGTCCAGTTATATATACAAGTGATGTTCTAACTGAAAGGTACTATTTCTTGATCATCTTGAACTTGGCTTTTGCATAATGCTTTCATTATTTGCTGAGATCATATCTTTGTCCAAGCTCCTCATAGAATCTCCTTGACCAAGTTTCTCTATTGCCCAGACACCTTTATCAATACCTATGTAGAAGATTTTTGGGATAAAAGTTCAATTGGCTAAATCTCTCTTTTCTTCAAGTGGAGTCCATTTCAAAGTCTCTTATCCAAGACAACAATCAACAATTAAGGGGGTCATCTCTCTTAGATTTTTAAAACAAAAAGTTACTTGACCTACAAACAAAATTATTTAGAGAAATAATTGATCTTTTGAGTTACTTGTCTCTTCTCTTTTTTTCTTGAGAAAAATTGATTTCTTTTAGTTTGTGCTTTTCGGGTGATTAATGATAAAAGGGGGAAATGTTTAAGGATTGCACATTTTCTTAATCCAAGAAAGGGGGAAATATTTTAGAATCCCACATCAACTTGAAGCATATCATGAAAATAAACATCACATTAATAGACTTTGCATCCTATATGCACCATGCTTTCTAACATGTCATTATCATATATTAGACTTGCATTTATCATTAACATGCATTTATATAAATCAAATGTATATTCTTTCATATCTTGTTGATTTATATCAAACTTAATATTCTTCAAATATAAATGTGATTAGTATCAAAGGATTTGTCATCAATCGCCAAAAAGAGGGAGATTGTAAGTTCAAGTGTTATTAGATTGATTTTGGTGATTAATGACAAACCTAATTGTGTTGAGACTGATATTTTGTTAAGTATTTATTTGTTTAGTCTCATTTGGATGTGAAGATATAAATGTTAAGAGGTGCGCACTAAATTACTCGTCTTAATTGATGCCTCTTGCATTAATAGAATATAGAGTGAATTCCTCTTTTAATCTTGACTAAATATGTCCATATTCTTTTTATCTACAATCATATGTACGCACATTTTGAGGGAAGCTCACTTTATATTACATGATTTGTTAGAATTTATTTAATATAACATCTTCATTTTGAAATGAATATATCATTTAGTCAACATTATCTATATATTAATAATGATTGAACCTAAACACGATAAGATTGAAATACATGGATATTTGTAACACTCTTCATCTCATGTACATGTTTGATAGGTTCAAATGTGATTTTCATGTTATGGGTATATATATATATAAGAGACTAACATTTTCTCTTAAGTATTGCTCATTTTAGTCTCATTCATTTGCAAATATGAAGATCACGATGATATGCACATGTTATCATATTCACATTCTTGTTGCATGTCTTCGACATATATTATAGGACAAATTTTTCCATATGCTTAACTTGAATATGTGCATATAAGTTCTTCACATATACACAAATGCACATATTTAGAGGAGTTATTTTTATATATTGAATGTGCATAGTATTAATTCATGTTCTCCTATTGCTTCACCTATACTCGTGCATTTGGTTTTCTCATATATATTTTGTATGCACATATTCAGGGGGGTACAAACCATGTTTAGTTATATATGCACTTGATCCATATTCTTCGCATACATTCTATTGTAAATCCTAATTTAAATTAGAATTTAGATGTGAGTACTTGACACTTGTGGTGTTAATATATACTTAACCAATTTATTCATATATTTCTTATGTGATGATTGGTCAACAAGTGGAGATTGACATTCAGACTTTTGGACTAATGCATTTCCTCGAAGTTGTGTAAAGTAATATGTACATTTGTGAGGAGATTATTAGATGGCATCTTGCATTAATGGTCATCGATTTAAAGCCATCATCAAGGGTCGATGGGAAGAGAGGTTGATTAAGGTTTCATTGTGAATATGATTTGGTCGAATGATCACATGAATTGATCCCAAGTTGGATAAGCGCAAGGCAAAGGTACAATGCAACTAAGGATATGTTTCTTAGTTTTTTACCGGTCTTGGTGTTTAGAGTAAAGACTGGATTGCTAGATAAGCGTCGTACTATTAAGAGTGGTCATTGACTAGTAGCTTGATTTGAACCGTGTGCAAATCACTCAATCTCAACACATCATATTTTTCACTAGGCATGCACATTTAGATTTTGTCTAGCTTGAGTAAGATATTTGGATACGATGTTGACCCTTTTAGTACTCAACTAGAGTCTTTAGCATGCATGTTGTGAAACTTGCTTATAGGTATTTCATGCATTACTTGTCCACCTGTGATAATCGTCAGAGTCGGTTTGTGGACAAAGAGAGAGGTGTACATATCAAGGAGAATGTCCAATCTTGTGTCGAGAGTTCTCTCAAGTCTCAAATAGCGTGGAAAGTGGATATGTGCAGTTGGAATGAGTTGACCTTTGTGCAAATATCCAATATAATGTTGAGAAACCAAGGGTTGGTTTCGGTGTTTTGTGATGAGTGATTGACAGGTTTTTACCCTCTGTTCGAAGGGTACCTCCGAAGGGGCTTCAGAGGTGGGACCTCCGAAGGGTGTTCGGAGGTGTTTCACCGGAGTGTGTTCGGTGTGTGTTTGCTGCAGCTGTTGCAGCGGAGTGTACTTGTCGGAGGGGTCCGGCAGTACGCGATGACTGGGTTGTATCGAAGGCTTCGGTACTTTGGGCGGTACACCGGAGTGTGTGCCGAAGGTTGCTAACCCGGAGAGGTCTCCGGAGTACTGGATACACTTGTTTGTTTGTCTCTGGTGCGCAGGGACTTCGGAGGCGACGGACAGGGTTCGAGCCAGGTGAACTTGGGTCAAGCGGTAGGCTTGATGCCAGGGGAGCGGGGAGCTCCGTCACGGTGGCTGCGAAGGTGGTCCGGGTCGGTCCTCGGGTCGAGGCGTGCCAGGTGAAGGCAGAGAGTGCGGAGCGTGGCTCCGGCTGAAGGTACTCCGAGACAAAGTCCTCGGAGGTGAGGCACTTCGAAGGTACTCCGAATGGAGTGACTTCGGAGTTGGATGGATCAAGTCCTCTGCGGAGGCAAGGTGTTCGAAGTGTGCTCCGGAGGGAGACACTCGAAGGTACCCGACGAAGGTCTCAGAAGTCGAGGCGCATCGAAGGCATGGTCCGGGTGAGGCTCGTCGAGGAGTGTGCTCGGGGAGAGGCACTGCGACGGAGTGCTCATGGAATGCTTCATGCGGAGGCCTTGGACGAAGGAGGGACTTCGAAGGGTGGTACTCCGAAGGTGGGGGCTTCGGAGTGAGGATGACTTGTGGTGCTTCGGCCATGCATGGCTTCGGTACACGGACGGACGGTGTTCAAGCTCGGAGTAGCTGCGAAGCCGTGGTGATCCACTCCGGAGGTGGTGGTGCGAAGGCCCAAGGGCTTTGAAGGCTTCGGCTCAAAACCGTCACTGTATCGAAGGACATCTTCGGCGGAGCGAAGGCCAACTGGCTGCAGGCTTCTCGCCGAAGCTACCGCACCCTCCGGTGCGAAGGGAGGTTCCAGAAGTCAACACTGTAAAGGCTGACACTGTCTGTTCTGAAAAAGGCTGACACTGTCCCCTCTGCAGCTGACAGAGAAGCCTCCAAAATAAAGGTGGACTACCTTTTGTACCTCTTAGTTCTGTAGAGACAAATCTGTTGTAAACCCTAGGGGTAAAGTAGTCACTTCCTTAGGATGAACCCGTGGGCTATAAATATGGGGGCTCGGTAGGTAACATTTAACACTTTGAGCATTTACTGTTGAGCTCCTGTAGACAGACCTCGCTGTATTCATTCTGAGTTCAATTTATTTTGTGTTCCTTGTTCAAGCGGCGAAGCCCTGTTTCTGTGTGCTTTTGCTTGAGCTCGCTTTGCATACCTCGCTAGTCTTTAGTTCACCGGAGCCTGTCGTGGCGAAGGGTGTTTTTCTCGCGAAGTGTGCTTTTCAGTGTGCTGTCGCTCTGTGTAACACGAGGCAAGACCTCGCTGCTTACTAGCGAAGCCCTGATCGTTTCCCGTAGTGCTTCCTGTGTCGAAGCCCTTAGCATAGTTCGTTTTGTGTGCGTGTAGACCTTCGCGTACGAAGTCCAGCACCAGTTGCTGTCGCTAAGTACTTGGTTGAAGTCCTCAGAGGGCTGTCCACTCTTGCAAAGGGTGAAGTGCGAAGTCTCCTCGAAGCACCCTGTGTGCGGAGCCTGCACTGACTTAGCAAAGTTGGTTTTCGAGGGTTGTTAGTGGAGCGAAGTCTTCTTGGCTTCGAACTTTTGCTCCTCCAAAGCCTGTGTTCGAAGGTGTCGAAGTACCTCCGAACCAGACCTTCGAAGGTAGTGTTCGAAGCCTGTTCCGCAGAAGACAGAACAGAACCGAAGGCTAAGTTTTTAGCCCGAATTTTTAAAAGCTCCCATTCACCCCCCTTCTGGTCGCCGTTTCCGGTCCAACAATTGGTATCAGAGCGGGTTAAGATCACCAGTTGACCTTAACCGGTTTTGTGATCTGTTGGCGACATGGATAGAGGCAGTAAAATTCCTCTGTTCGATGGGACAGATTTTGCATACTGGAAGGTGCGCATGGAGGCTTACTTGTTAAGCCAAGGAAATGCAATTTGGGAGATTGTGGACTCACAATACTCCATCCCTGATACCCGCACCACTCAAACCGAAAAAGATCAGTACATTGCCAACTCGAAGGCAAGGAACATACTGTTCATTGGTCTGAGTCGGAGTGAGTTTGATAGGGTGCAGCACCTTAGGACTGCTAGGGAGATTTGGACAACACTCACTGTTTTTCATGAGGGCTCTGCTCAGATCAAGGCCAGGCGCCAAAGCACTTACAATCAACAGTATCAGCTGTTTGTGCAAGCACCTGGTGAATCTGTAGATGCCATGTTTTCTCGCTTTGACGCAATAGTGAGTAACTTGCGGTCCAACGGGACGCTTGCTTACAGTGATCACGATAGGGCTATCAAGCTTCTCTATGCTCTTGATCGTAGCATATGGGAAGTAAAGATATCCAGCATTGAGGAGTCCACAGGCTATGACACATTGACCTGTGACGAACTCTTTAGCAAGCTAAAGTCCACAGAGATTGCAAAGGCATCTCTTGCTGTGCACAGAAGCTCTTTGCCACAGCCATTGGCATTGGTTTCTAGCACTAGCCGTGGCACCACTGCAGAACCAAGCACATCAGGCACTTGTGTTCTTGCAGATGGTTTTGCTTTGTCCTCCCTGGTCTCCGTCACAAAGGAGCAGGTGGACACTCTAGCTGATGATGAGCTTGCTCTCATTGCCCGGAGGTTCACCCGCTTTCATCATGAGAGACGGGATCAGAGGAGAAGTGGTTTTAGTGGTTGCTATGAATGTGGCGACACCTCTCATATTAAGGCCAATTGCCCGAAGATCAAGAAGAGAGATGAGAGTGACCGCCCCAAATACCACAAAAAGGAGAGGAAGCCCTTTGTGAAGGGCAAGCGCGGCAAGATGGCTAAGAAAGTAGCCAAGGCCGCTTCCAGAGCCTTTGTTGCTGCTCTCAGCGACATCGACACTTCCTCAACTGAGGAGTCGAGCTCTGAGGAGGAGGAGTCCCCAAGGAAGGAGGACAAGAAGGACAAGAAGGGACGCGACTTCACCGGCCTTTGCTTCATGGCCGACAGCGATCACAGCGGCGATGAGCTTGACTCATCTGAGGTAAACCTATCATCTGACCAGCTGCTAATTAAATTAGATGAACTGAATGAAGTAGTGCTAGGTCAGGATAGATTACTTGTGCAAGCTGCTAGAGAAAGAAAAGACCTTAGACTTAGGCTAGAAAATGTTTCTACTGAGTATGCCATGCTTAAGTCTAAATTTGATGATGCTGAATGTGAATCATGTTCTGTTGTCATGAGTGAGCTTGCTCAGTTGCGCTCTGTTCATGCTCAAACTCTCTCTGAGCTTGAGACTGCACAGAAGCAGCTTTTGGAGGTGGATTCTAGACCTCATGAAATTATTGATTGCATGAACTGCTCTTTATTACGCGATAGCATTAATTTACGTGATAAGCATGTTCATGATTTAGAGGCTAGATTGGAGAGGGCCGGTAGTTCTAAGGATGTGCAACCTGTTTGTGACACTTGCATTACCCTTAAGGACCAGCTAGGCACTGTTAGAGAGCGAGCTGAAAACCTCATGTCCGAAAATGAATACCTTCTGTCTGTGGTGAACAAATGCACTGAGGGGAAGGGTAGGATGGATTTGCTCTTGGCCAAGACCAAGTTGTGTGCTGACAGAGCCGGGGTAGCTCTAGGTTTGGGTTTTGAGAGGATAGCTTCAGACAGTAAGACCAAAACTGTTTTTACCTCTCCTACCACCCTAGAGAAAGAGAGAGCTCTGTTGGACACCCCATCAGCCAAAAAGCCTACCCATCCACCAAAGAAAACCACTCCTCCTGCCAAGAAAAATCCTCCCAAGAAAACCACGGTGAAGAAACCCAAGGAGCATGTGAGAGTTGCTCCTGTGACCCATGAGAGTGCCCCCAGGAGAGTGTTTCACTGTTCTTATTGTCAGCGGGCGGGTCATTTGATTGGTTTCTGTTTCCGTCGCATCAAGGATGAGCGACGTGCACAGGCGATGAGCTATCAGGACATGCATTACCCATCTTTAGGTATGCATGAGTCTGAGTTTTACTCTCGTCCTGTTTTCGAGGCTCCTCGTGCTTCTCGGAGAGGTTTTGCTCCTCGAGGTCTTCACCATGTCCCATATGATGGTAGACCTCGGGCTAGCAGATTTGTACCTCGTCAGAGTAGGAGACCTCGACATGCTTTGCGTTCTTCGCATGTAGGTAGACCTCGCACTTTGCATCATTCTGATTTTTATGTGCGTAGACCGTCTACTTTACTGTGCCTACTACTCGTGTCACTCAGTGCTGTATGCCTCGTCATTATTTACTCACCCCAGCACTGAGCGATCGAGACGTTTTCATCATGTGTAGGCGACAGGTCGAGGCTTGGAGGGCACGTGGATCATGGACTCCGGTTGTTCGCGCCACATGACCGGAGATGCAGCTTGGTTCTCCAGCCTCACCACAACCAAGCAAAGAGAACATATCACCTTCGGAAACAATCGAAGGAGTAGAGTGAAAGGTAAAGGTGTGGTAAGAATTAATTCGAACTTCACTCTCAAAGATGTTGCTTTGGTTGAAAACCTGGATACAATTTGCTATCTGTATCTCAGTTGCTTGATGAGGGCTTCGAAGTGCGATTTCATCGCGATACTTCGCAAGTGCTCAATTCTGATGGCGTTGTGGTGTGTAAGATCTTTAGAGTTGGGAGAGTTTTTGGAGCTGATTTTTCAGAGTCGTCTGGTTCTTCTCATTGCCTTGTTGCACATTCGACTTCTGAGCTTTGGAAGTGGCATAGGAGACTAGGGCATATGAGCTTTGAGTTGCTCGCTCGTCTGAGCGCCCTAGGTTTGATCCGAGGATTGCCCAAGCTCAAGTTTGAGAAGAATTTAGTTTGCGCTCCATGTCGACATGGAAAAATGATTGCCGCTTCGCATTCACCAGTCACCACAGTGATGACTGAACAGCCCGGAGAACTTCTCCACATGGACACTGTAGGTCCTTCTCGGGTTAGTTCTTTAGGCGGCAAGTGGTATGTACTTGTTATTGTCGACGATTTCTCTCGCTACTCTTGGGTCTTCTTTCTTGCCAGCAAGGATGAAGTGTTTTCACACTTTCGGAGCTTGGCTTTGAGACTTTTCACTGAACTCCCTGGTGCATTAAAATTCATTCGAAGCGATAATGGCACCGAGTTCAAAAATAGTCTCTTTGTTGACTTTTGCATGGAGCATGGCATAGAACATCAATTCTCTGCTCCGCGGGTTCCTCAACAAATGGTGTTGTTGAGAGGAAAAACCGCACTTTGGTTGAGATGGCTAGGACGATGCTTGATGAGCATAGGACTCCTAGAAAATTCTGGGCTGAGGCCATGAACACTGCTTGCTACATCTCAAACCGAATTTTCTTGCGCTCAATTTTAAACTTGACATCTTATGAGCTGCGTTTTGGGAGACAGCCCAAGGTTACTCATCTTCGAGTTTTTGGCTGTCGCTGCTTCATCCTAAAACGTGGAAATTTGGATAAATTTGAGTCGCGATCTTCTGACGGGATCTTTTTGGGTTATACAACTCATGGTCATTCTTATCGTGTTTATAATTTAGAGACTAACACTGTCATCGAGTCATGTGATGTGACTTTTGATGAATCAACCCCCTCTGTTAGTTCTGCTTTTGAACAGGCCAATGAACACGACATGGAACAGACTTTATTCGAAGAAGAAGATCCCGGAGAATTCGAGGATGAACCCCTACTACCCTCGACGTCAACCCCCGAAGCTGACCCCGCTTCAACTACTTCGGCACGAGGTCCCGAAGCGACTACCTCACATCGGTCATCTTGGACCACTCCAACGCACACGTTGAGGGGGAGACTGCATCTCGCCGCGAGGCTCCACACCATGTCCAAAGGATGCACCCTCCCGAGCAGATCATTGGTGGGCTTGATCAAGGGTAACACGTTCTCACGCTCATTTTACTAATGCTGCTTTTGTTGCTTCTTTTGAGCCCTTAGATGTTAGTCATGCACTTTCTGATTCTAGTTGGATCAATGCCATGCATGAAGAGCTTGAGAATTTTGAAAGAAACCAAGTCTGGACTTTAGTTGATCCTCCACCAAATGTTCATTTCATTGGAACAAAATGGATTTTCAAAAATAAACAAGGGGAGGATGGAACAATTGTTAGAAATAAGGCTAGACTCGTAGCTCAGGGCTTTTCTCAACTAGAAGGGATTGATTTTACTGAAACTTTTGCACCTGTTGCTCGCCTTGAGGCCATTAGGATTTTGCTTGCCTTTGCGACATCCCGGGGATTCAAACTCTATCAAATGGATGTCAAAAGTGCTTTTCTTAATGGCTTCATAGGTGAAGATGTTTATGTAAAACAACCCCTTGGTTTTGAAAACCCCAAGTACCCACATAAAGTCCTTAAACTTCATAAGGCTCTTTATGGACTCAAGCAGGCCCCTCGGGCGTGGTATGATAGACTTAAGTCTTTTCTGCTTGAGCGAGGGTATTTAATGGGCTCTGTTGATAAAACACTGTTTACTCTCAAGCATGGCAAAGATTTCCTCCTAGTGCAGATTTATGTGGATGATATCATCTTTGGTGGCTCTTCTCATGCTTTAGTTGCCGAGTTTGCAGATACCATGAGCAGGGAATTTGAAATGTCAATGATGGGTGAACTCACCTTTTTCCTTGGTTTGCAAATCAAGCAAAGCAAACAAGGTACTTTTGTCCACCAGACAAAGTACACCAAGGACCTGCTCAAAAGTTCGACATGTCCGATGCGAAGCCCCTCGCCACTCCAATGGCTACATCTGTAGCATTGGACCCTGACGAAGATGGAGAAGCCGTGGATCAGAAGGAGTTCCGGAGCATGATCGGCTCCCTCCTCTACTTGACCGCCACGAGGCCGGACATACACTTCGCAGTGTGTCTGTGCGCTCGTTTTCAGGCTTCACCACGAGCTTCGCACCGCCAAGCGGTAAAGCGCATCATAAGGTATCTCAAACACACCCTTGAATTTGGCATATGGTATTCATCGTCTTCATCTTTATGTCTTAGAGGTTATTCAGATGCGGATTTTGCTGGGTGTAGAATTGATAGGAAGAGTACCTCTGGTACTTGTCATTTTCTGGGTACTTCTCTGGTTTGCTGGTCTTCCCGCAAACAGTCTAGTGTTGCACAATCAACGGCTGAGGCCGAATATGTTGCTGCAGCTAGCTGTTGCTCTCAGATTTTGTGGATGGTTTCCACTTTGCGGGATTTCGGGTTAGATTATAAGAGTGTTCCACTTTTCTGTGATAACACTAGTGCTATTTGTATTGCAAACAACCCGGTTCAGCATTCCAGAACCAAACACATTGATGTGAGATATCATTTTCTCAGAGATCACAATGAGAAGGGTGATATTGAACTTCAATATGTCGATACCCAACACCAGCTTGCCGATATTTTTACAAAACCCCTCGATGCTTCTCGATTTGCTTACTTGCGTGGGGAACTTGGTATTTGTCATCCCTACGGCATTTTGTGAGGGGGAGCTGATTTTAATAGTCTTGCATATGCTCCTTATGTGTGAAATTGCATTTACATCTTTTGCTATTATATGCCTGCTTTTAATTCAAAGAAATCATGTCAGCTCAGCTCTATGAAATATGTCTGGAACATTGGTTGTGCATGATGTTTTATTTTCTAAAATCAAAAACTTGCTCACCACACAATCGTGTATCTAGCTTGTTTAGGCAGGACTGCTTTTAGCTATCTTTTATCTACGTGACAGCAAGACACTGTTCCTTGGATGCTAAAATTTGCAACTTGAAAAATGTGTTCTTTATTCATGGATATTCTTCAAAATATTTAATTCACCTGAATCAAAATCAAAAATCCATGATTTGTCTGGTTTAAATGAAAAGATCCAGGAGGGTTTGTTTGTCGCACTACTCTATTCTAGACTGCTTACCATTGCACAGTGGTCTGAACTGGGATAGTGTAGTGTATGCCAAAATCACCGCCTTAAGCTTCAGATGGCTTTCATGCCTAGGCTTGGCTTGATTGGAAAGTATAAGGTGGACAAACAAATAACCCCTGGCATTAAGAAAAAGAACAACAAAATTAATTGATTATCAAGTTTGCTTTCACAGCTCCTTTTGAACAAGACTTGTCTGTCTAGGGTAGAATTTGTTAGCTTTGCGCAATCCTTGCCTTCACATGTCTAGCTGCTGTGATTAAGTGGTGATGCTTTTTACTTCAACATGACAAAATCACATGCCATCATCTTGTTTCACAGAATGCTGCATTGAGCTGAGCACATGATCATTGTTGTTACTGTTGGCATATTTTTGCATTATATGTCTTTGCAATTCTCTTCATTTCGAAGCTGTGCATCTTTGAATGCTCCTTGATGCTTGCATTGCCAAAGGGGGAGAAATTCCGGAGAGATTTGCTATGTTCTCTGCCGCAAGAAGGCATAATTTCGATAGGGGGAGAAAAATTTGCCTAACTCAGGGGGAGTTCTTTTCAAGGGGAGATTTGCCAAAGGGGCTTTTTACTCTTTACAAAGGGGGAGAAAAATCCTTTTATCAAGTGACATGCTTTGGCTCTTTTCTGAGTTTTTATGGTCACTTGTGTGCTGAAAATTTTTCAATTTTCCTGATTTTGGATTTGGTTGTCAATGCACTCATCAAGGGGGAGATTGAGAAACCAAGGGTTGGTTTCGGTGTTTTGTGATGAGTGATTGACAGGTTTTTACCCTCTGTTCGAAGGGTACCTCCGAAGGGGCTTCAAAGGTGGGACCTCCGAAGGGTGTTCGGAGGTGTTTCACCGGAGTGTGTTCGGTGTGTGTTTGCTGCAGCTGTTGCAGCGGAGTGTACTTGTCGGAGGGGTCCGGCAGTACGCGATGACTGGGTTGTATCGAAGGCTTCGGTACTTTGGGCGGTACACCGGAGTGTGTGCCGAAGGTTGCTAACCCGGAGAGGTCTCCGGAGTACTGGATACACTTGTTTGTTTGTCTCTGGTGCGCAGGGACTTCGGAGGCGACGGACAGGGTTCGAGCCAGGTGAACCTGGGTCAAGCGGGAGGCTTGATGCCAGGGGAGCGGGGAGCTCCGTCACGGTGGCTGCGAAGGTGGTCCGGGTCGGTCCTCGGGTCGAGGCGTGCCAGGTGAAGGCAGAGAGTGCGGAGCGTGGCTCCGGCTGAAGGTACTCCGAGACAAAGTCCTCGGAGGTGAGGCACTTCGAAGGTACTCCGAATGGAGTGACTTCGGAGTTGGATGGATCAAGTCCTCTGCGGAGGCAAGGTGTTCGAAGTGTGCTCCGGAGGGAGACACTCGAAGGTACCCGACGAAGGTCTCAGAAGTCGAGGCGCATCGAAGGCATGGTCCGAGTGAGGCTCGTCGAGGAGTGTGCTCGGGGAGAGGCACTGCGACGGAGTGCTCATGGAATGCTTCATGCGGAGGCCTTGGACGAAGGAGGGACTTCGAAGGGTGGTACTCCGAAGGTGGGGGCTTCGGAGTGAGGATGACTTGTGGTGCTTCGGCCATGCATGGCTTCGGTACACGGACGGACGGTGTTCAAGCTCGGAGTAGCTGCGAAGCCGTGGTGATCCACTCCGGAGGTGGTGGTGCGAAGGCCCAAGGGCTTTGACGGCTTCGGCTCAAAACCGTCACTGTATCGAAGGACATCTTCGGCGGAGCGAAGGCCAACTGGCTGCAGGCTTCTCGCCGAAGCTACCGCACCCTCCGGTGCGAAGGGAGGTTCCAGAAGTCAACACTGTAAAGGCTGACACTGTCTGTTCTGAAAAAGGCTGACACTGTCCCCTCTGCAGCTGACAGAGAAGCCTCCAAAATAAAGGTGGACTACCTTTTGTACCTCTTAGTTCTGTAGAGACAAATCTGTTGTAAACCCTAGGGGTAAAGTAGTCACTTCCTTAGGATGAACCCGTGGGCTATAAATATGGGGGCTCGGTAGGTAACATTTAACACTTTGAGCATTTACTGTTGAGCTCCTGTAGACAGACCTCGCTGTATTCATTCTGAGTTCAATTTATTTTGTGTTCCTTGTTCAAGCGGCGAAGCCCTGTTTCTGTGTGCTTTTGCTTGAGCTCGCTTTGCATACCTCGCTAGTCTTTAGTTCACCGGAGCCTGTCGTGGCGAAGGGTGTTTTTCTCGCGAAGTGTGCTTTTCAGTGTGCTGTCGCTCTGTGTAACACGAGGCAAGACCTCGCTGCTTACTAGCGAAGCCCTGATCGTTTCCTGTAGTGCTTCCTGTGTCGAAGCCCTTAGCATAGTTCGTTTTGTGTGCGTGTAGACCTTCGCGTACGAAGTCCAGCACCAGTTGCTGTCGCTAAGTACTTGGTCGAAGTCCTCAGAGGGCTGTCCACTCTTGCAAAGGGTGAAGTGCGAAGTCTCCTCGAAGCACCCTGTGTGCGGAGCCTGCACTGACTTAGCAAAGTTGGTTTTCGAGGGTTGTTAGTGGAGCGAAGTCTTCTTGGCTTCGAACTTTTGCTCCTCCGAAGCCTGTGTTCGAAGGTGTCGAAGTACCTCCGAACCAGACCTTCGAAGGTAGTGTTCGAAGCCTGTTCCGCAGAAGACAGAACAGAACCGAAGGCTAAGTTTTTAGCCCGAATTTTTAAAAGCTCCCATTCACCCCCCCTCTGGTCGCCGTTTCCGGTCCAACAAATGTATTTGAGACTTTGAGCCTTTTATATTGGATAAAAGTTGGATTTCTTGGATGCAAATCATATGGATTGTGTATCCCTTGAAGCTTTCCATAGAGTTTAAGATCATCAAATTCCGACACCCGAGTCAAAAGTTATCGCAATTTTACTAAGTATCGGTCATGTTGTTTTTGACCAGCGGTCTAACCGAGGTGCAAGGATCAGTCTGGCCGACTTGAGATGGTCAGTCTGATCGCCCATGGTGCCCGAAAGTCTCAACGAGTAGTGTTTTGACTGTTGGACCGAGGGGGCTGATCGATAGTATAGGGGTGGTCTAACCGCCAAGTCAAGAACGATCAGACCAACCAAGGCACTGGTCTGAGTGGTTTTTTCTGTGCGCTGATACATAGCTAAAAATGCAATTTTTAGTCAGATCGAGTTGATGGCTGATCCGACCAGGGGTCATGTTAGACCAGGCCACCATGGTCGGTTAGACCGGGTGTCACTGTTACGTGAGCCAATGGCTATTTTTCTAGCCGTTAGCAAGGGGGTAGCCGGTCAGACCGATAGTACGTAGAGAGCTCTCCAACTTTACCTAACAGATAGTTTTTTGGTGTGGGCTACATAAGGGCATGAGTTGGGTTGGTTTTGTTATTGCTTCTGGTTGTATTAAAAGCATACATGTGAGAGCAAACCCTAGTGAGCATATTATGCATTATTTTCTCTAGTGAAGCCACTCCTCTTTTCTAGTGCATGATTTGCAACTAAAGTGCATTAGTTTCATATAGAGAGTTGTAGAGGAAAGATTATAGTGCTTGTGCATGAGATTAAGCCTTTAGCACTTGGTGAGAGTCAAGTGAGCCTTTGCTTATGACTCTTGGTGTTTGCCGACACCTAGACGGCTTTGTGGTGGTTATGGACTGGTGATCTCTCCCAGAAGATTGTGGAGGAGACCCAGTGTTTGTGAGTGTCTTGGTGTTCGCCATCTCCGGAGTGAAGAAAAAACAACCCTAGTGATTGAGGCTTAAAAGCATTACTTCCGGTGTCGGCTCTATACTAAGCTCATTCCTCATCGCGGGAATCCGGTGGCTTGATGAAGAAAGCGGTCAAGTGACGCTTGCCTCAACGGTGACGCAGGAAGGCTGCAAGCTTCCGAACATCGGGTGAAAAATCTTGTGGTTTGCCTATTGTACTCATTTACATACTTACAATCTACCTTTCATAGAATTATTTTGATTGCTTGTCACCCTAGGCTTACAAACGTCAATATAGACCTAGCATTTGTACACTTAGTAGAGACTAGTGGTTTTAATTGTGCAAAACCATTTTGTTTTAGCTTCCACATATAGTAATCGGTTTAGTCAAAATATTTTTTTAAAGCCGCCTATTTACCCCCCTCTAGTCGGCCATATTGATCCTACAGCAGCCACTAAACACAATTGTGATAATAATTCCTTGGGGTCTGCAATGTGGTTCCTATGCATATGTCTCCTCTTTGCACGCTTCTACACACTAAGCTCATTAACAACATCATCGCTAGAGACATCAAAATCTCTATTTTCTGTTTCCACAATGTTCTTAGGAACCATTGGTTCATTTTGAAACCTCACAATAGATGACGATCCTGTCAACTGGCTTGTAGCTCATCAAATACACTCCCCAATCTTGAAAGAACTACCAAACGTTGGAGTTGTCGACTTGGTCTCGGAATCTTCAAACAAGTCAAGGCTTCTTTTCTTCTTGCTATGTAAGGCATTAAAATCATCAAAGTCCATAGTCGTATGCCCTTCTATAGGATGACCATAAGCATTATTGTTGGAATGATGGGACGTTGCTTTTTTCTTTATCAACTCTAAACCTCGCTCCATCTTCTGCTTATGAGGGTGTCCCCTACCTCTTTTGGGTTTATCATGAGGCGGATGCTCTTCATTAGTGACTTCCCCAACCATCACGTCCTTGATGGAAGAAGTGTCCATGCCATTCTCAACCCATGCATTGCCTGTTTGGAATGATGCAAGTTTAGGGCATCCCTTAAATCAATAGAAAGATGTAAGTTGAGAATAAACTATCACTAATTCCATCAAGTCACCACCTTGACCAGGGAACAGAGCTAGTGACTTAATAAAATCAAGAATATTTTCTTCACTGAAACATGCCAAAATCTCAAACTGGTTAACTACTGAGCAAGTAACTCCATCCTTGAGCCTAGCATTCTCGACCGTATAAGACATCCCATTGTCAGAGAGCTCTTCAAGAAAACAAGAACAACTCATCCCAGACAATATCTGCCTTGAGAGTTCTTGAAGTGCAAAAATAACTAAACTAACAAAGGTGTGTGAACCGCTCTGTTTCTCCATTTGAGAATAGTTTGCGACAAATGGATTCAACTGGGATTCATCGTAGCATGCAAAAGTATTGTCACCAAAATATGCTACCAAATGGCTATCCTTCTTCTGGTGCTTCAATGCCAAATCAGATGCATCTGAAGGATCAAAAATCTCACCAAGCCACAAAGGATGGATTCTTACTTTACTCTAAACAAGACCCGAAACTCGAAAATCCCCTTTATGGAGAGGAGGAAGGGAGTATCTAGCACAAAGATCAAACTTTGCTACAGTAAAAGTTTCGCCGCACCGAATATTTCCAATATCATAAGCTTTCTCATAGGTAGGCAAGAGCATTTTGGATTTATGATCCTTCTGCTCAAGTGTGGGAGCATCATCGTTTTCTTGGTTCTTGGAGCTTCTCTCAACTTCAGAAATCACAATATTTTGTGTTTCCTTATCACAGTGTGCCACACAAGTAGCGTTTTCTCTATTTTCTATGCTAGAGGTTGTATTGACATAATTTTGTTGGCATTTATTGGATACTGAAATGTAGTAAATATTACTCTCTCCATCCAAAAATCTTCTATCTATTACTTTTTGCATCAAGACCAAGGATACATTAAATAGTATTTAGCAATGCAGCAAAGAGAGTAAGAATATCATCAAATTGTTAGTCTTCTTACCAGCTTCAGCATGTTCAGCACTGGAAGAAGGTTCTTCCCCTACTTCACAAGCAATGGCAGCATCTCTTGTAGGAGCAGGCTTCCCCTTAGTCTCATTCTGCAAAACCCTAGCTTCCGCTTCCAACCTCTCGCCACTATCTTCTCCATCTAACCCTCGTGCCCCGTTGAATTCTTCTATGCTAACCATACCACCTGATTTTGTCGAATACAACAGATCACTCACCGGTGCCACACCACTCGCCACCACAACCTTTACCTCAACAACAACTGCCACCTCTTCCATGTCTTTCGTCATCATCACATCAGCGTCTCCCATGAGGGCCGAGATGCCAACCAAGCTCCATCCCGCGTCCATTGTGGCAGGGGCCGCTGCAACATCCACCACCATGGGACACACCTCTTGATTTGGCTCGCTATTGAGGCCACCGTCTCCCCCCGGATCTGGGGCCAAAACAACCATGTGGCTCAAGCTCATCGGAGCGAGGTCCCCCAAAGTCGCCCCCTCCTAGGCCCTGGCGAGGAATTTGCAGGATCAAAGTGGGAATGGGTCAACACGAGAGCTCGAAATTCCCCTCAATCTATCTGGTGCCGAACAAAGTGGCGAAACCTAGGATCAAATCAGCATAGAGAGCTCAGAATTTACCTGGCTAGCGGGTGGTGCCAGAGGGGTAGTTCGCTCAGCAGGCGCGAGGACTCGAGGCGATGGAGAAGGAGAGATGGCACGGAGAGAGAGAAAGCGATGGAATTGGATGAGGGAGGGAACATGGGAAGGGGAGGGTGCGTGCGATAGTGTCCTCGTGAGCGTCTCTTTCGCGTTGCAAACTTGCAGCCGTAGTGGGCACGTCAGCCTTTGTGTTGGGGTTAAGACGGTTAGTCGGTTACACCAGTGAGACATGGACGATGGAATGGATACAGGGGAGTTCATTCCATGGGAAGAAGACGAGATTGCTATGGAACCATGGTGGTCGTGTTTGGTCTAATGATATGGTGTGAAATTGCTGGGCTTGAAGGACAGTATATTGAGATAAATATACTATTTAATTTTTAGATAAGCTTGTAACAAGCGAGTGAATGAGTTTGTTCTATTTTACATGGATGTATAGGCCAGGCATCAATGTGAGCTCGAGCAATGGAGATGCAGTCTCAGACGATGGCATGGTGAGCTTAGATGACAGTGAGACAGACTCAAACAAGTGTGTTTACCATATGTTCAATGAAATATCTACACAAATATAACTCATCCTATCTATTAATTTGATAGATAATAGAATAACTCATATTAGAAATAGAGCCAAAAATATATCATTCACATGATGAGCTAACTATTATTAAATTAATCATTTAAATTTTTATAATATTTTTTATAGGAATAAAGATCAAGTTATAGGGCTCAAGTTCTACCCATCTAACCTTATCTCTACTCATATCCATGCACAAAAGATTAGAAATGATTACATCTTATTTTACTTCACCCTCAAATCAAACATCACCTAATATAGCATAAATTTCAAAGCTTGCTTGATAGGTGTCTTTGAATCTCCATTGCATGTATGTTTGATTGATTTTATCAGAAAGCTAAAACTTAAGCTTCCGTAAGTGTGGAAGATTTAGTAACTTGTTATGTCATTATAGCCCATAAAATTCCATATACGGTTTGGGATGAAAGCATCGAATTTTTTTAAAATAATCTTTTTTTGAAAAATATTAATTTGAATAGGCAATTTTAAAATTTATAAAAAATAGACATTCGTCGGCCAACCATCGACCGAACCAGTGCACATCAGTTTGATTCGACCTATGGTTGGCCGAACCAGCCTTGGTTTGCCTGCCCACGCCCACCGCACCACGCCACACCACATTGCACTAGCACACCCACGCCCCTACGCCCCCACACCCGTGCCCCCGCGCACGTGTGCCCACCTATGGGTTTTACTTAAATGCCTAGTTAGTGCGTTTGTTTGTGAATTGTTAGATGGTCTTTTTTTCTTTTAAAATATAATGTGACTTGATTTCAGTTTTTCAATGAATTGCCAACATCCCTTTTCAATTAGTTACGCCCTGATGTTTTTTAGTGCCTTGTAGCCTGTAGCCTTCGTGATTTGATATTCCATTTTCAATTATCAACATCCCATTTTACCTATGGGTTGGTAGAATATTTCTTAGAAGTTCATACCTAGTCTTACAAAGATGTTATACTTAAAGTTGCTGCTTCATGCTTCCTTTTAAAAAATAAAAGATTCATTGGTGCCATCCCATGCTCTCACGACCACTATTATACGGTGATTTTCTCATCATCAACAGCTGACTTTAGTTATATCAACCGTGGCTAGTTTACACGCCGCTACCTCAACCATGACTTCTTCGTATCTATTGTTTTTGCTACCTCGACATAGCATAAATAGCTATTATCATTGAACGGTCTTATCAGTCTAAATATTCATTTTGCTTGTGCTAAAACTACGTGGATTTTATAATATATGGAATGTTATATTTTATGTTAAAGTATATAGTAGTAATGCTGATATTAGGTAAGATCATATTTATATTTAATCATTTCTTATCTATAGATCGTCTATATTATCTCTACACATGTACTCTATCTCCAAAGCTCAATACAAAATAACTTGGTATTCACATCCCCTCTTCCCTTACAATTCAGCATTCTATATATCAAATTTATATAATGGATTAACTGATCATATCTGATTTATACTTTAGGGATAGAATAATTGGTTTTGTATTTTAAAATTTTAGAAGCCAAATAGACGAAGAAGGGTATATTTTTACTTAACTATGCTGCTTTTTGGTTAAGCCAAATTTGTTCCACAAATATTTTATTTTATATACAAAGTTAATAAATTAGTGTCGAGGCAAAAGACCAAAGTAACTATTTTTAATAAGAAAGCAATATTACAGAGGGATAAATAAGAGTATTAAAGAAAAAACTTTAAAATTTGTGAAGAAAAAGTCTTTTTAGAATAGTTGAAAGGCTAGAAATGTATTTTGGGATATATGATTTTATAATTTTAAAATATTAATTAATTGGTGTGTCACCAACGGATAAATTCAGATATTTGAAAACTGTAATGATAATTTTCGCGGTAAACAAACAGCAGGTTGATCTGAAAACGGGAGGATGCCAGCCATGGCAGCAGCGGCAACGGCCGAGACGAAGCGTCCCCTCCACGACGCCGTCTCTCCCGGCTCCTCCTTCAAATACGTGGTCCGCACGTTCGTCCTCGCCCCGCTCGTTTTGGAGCGCTCCCCTCCACCGGCCCGCGCCAAACTTAGCCTCCCCCTCGCTTCCCCCTCTCCGCCCCCCTCTGCTTCCTCCATCTCCCCCGTCTCAGGGAAGGCCCTTGGATCCCTCTCCAAGGCCTTCTCCTCCCAACGATCGGCTTCCTTCCTTCCTCCCTGCCCTTCTTCACCCGCGTGATCGATCGATCAATCGCCGTCCTCCCACGTTCACCGCCTCCAGCCGTGTCGTCGTCTGACGGGGTCCCAGTGCGCGGCGAGACAGGCCGGGCGGGTTGGGTGCGCGCGTGAAAGGCGGTGCGATGGCGTGCCACGAGCTGGACGCGCCGTGGCGGGGCTGCTGAGACGCCGATGATGGTCGCGGCGCTGTGACGGCGGCGGCGGCTACTCGGGGTGCGTCCGCGCGTTTTTCTCTGCGTTCTTGGCCTGAGTCGTCGCCGGGCGCCACACAAGGTCGCCACCACGGCGAAGCGGGGAGGGAGCGCGAAGATGAGCTGCTTTCCGTGTTTCGGCGGCGGAAAGAAGAAGAATGCGCAAGCCGACACGGGCAGGACGAGGATCCGCCGCAGGCGTCGCAGATGACGCCGCCTCCGGCGATGTCCGCGCCAGTGCACACTACCACGGCAGCTGCTCCCGCGACCATGACACAGCCGAACGGTCGGCTCGGTGAGCGAGATCCTCTGCTCTGATCAATTTCTTGATTGCCTCCATCCTGGCTGTGATCAGGACTAATCAATGCCGGGTCTTGTCCGTGCAGACAACCATGCCCACGACAAGCCATCGACCGAGGACGGCTCGCTGCAGCTAGCCATTGCGGGGCAGGCGTTCGCGTTCCGCGAGCTCGCGGCGGCCACCGACCACTTCACGCCGTACAACCTCGTCGGGGAAGGAGGCTTCTTCCGGGTCTACAAGGGTCAACTGGAGAAGACTGGCCAGGTGCTTAATCAACCACAACAATTTCTCGTCCATTCATGGAGCAGTGAATATATGAACGAATTAAGCTTCAACTTCTTGTGGTTGGTTTGTGCAATCAGACTGTGGCCATCAAGCAGCTGGACAAGCATGGCTTCCAAGGCAACAATGAGTTCCTAACGGAGGTCTCAAAGCTCAGCCGGCTCCACCATGAGAATCTCATCGACATCATCGGCTACTGCGCCGACGGCGACCAGCGCCTCCTCGTCTACGAGTTCATCTCCGCCGGAACCTTGGAAGACCACCTGTTCGGTACGTACACCACACGCACCGCGCTAGCTAGCTAGCTTGCAGTCAATGCTCCAAGATGATCCCGAGCTAGCTGACACTGTCCATGAAACTGTTATCGCTGCGTGCGTGCGTGCGTGGCAGATTTGCCGCCGGACAAGAAGCCGATGGACTGGTGCACGAGGATGAAGGTGGCGTACGGCGCGGCGCAAGGGCTGGAATACCTGCACGAGAAGGCGAACCCGCCGGTGGTGTACGGCGACTTCAAGGCGTCCAACATCCTGCTCGACGCCGGCCTCACGCCCAAGCTGTCCGACTTCGGGCTCGCGAAGCTGGGCCAGGCGGGGGGCAACATGCCGGTGGCGTCGCCGATGATGGGATCGTTCGGGTGCTGCGCGCCGGAGTACGACCGCGGCGGGCAGGTCACCATGAAGTCCGACGTGTACTGCTTCGGCGTCGTGCTGCTGCAGCTCATCTCCGGGAGGAGGGCCGTCGACACCAGCAAGCCTGTGGCGGAGCAGAACGTGGTCACTTGGGTAAGTTGCCATATATATATGAAGTAATTTTTCCCTACGATCGAATTGATCCGATTCCACCTTTGCACATTCCTGAGGTTTTGGTAGTACATCTTATGATCTGCATTGCATGTTTTTGCAGGCCATGCCAATGTTCAAAGACCAGAAGAGATATCATGAGCTGGTTGATCCACTTATAAAAGCGAGTACCAGGCAAAAGCATTGAACCAAGTGGTTGCCATGGCAGCGATGTGCCTGCAAGAGGAGGACTCCGTTGCGGCCGCTGATGGCTGATGTTGTCATGACGCTGGGCTTTCTGACTGCACTCCCACCGGATCCACCAGCTGCAAGCGTTCCAGCTCCGGCTACTACGACCTCATCCGCAGCGCCAAAGAAGGAAAAAGGATCAGATCACTCTGACAGTTCGTCATCTTCTTCAGACGACGACGACGACGGTGACGAAGAGGAGGAGGACGAAGATGAAGCGGAGCAAGAATGAGGACAACCTTCAGGGATTTATTTTTGGAGGGAAACAAAAAACTAGAAGTGTTAATGCTTAAATTTTAAGGAGCTGGGAAACCAGAGATGGTTGGTGGGGAAGAAGGGTTTGTATAAATGAGTTGATGATTTTGGCGTTTCTGAGAGGCCGCGATAATGTAAATTGGGGTGGGGGCTACAACAAGTAATGTTTTTTGTTGTGATAATAACAAAACGTTTTAAATGGTAGTGTATGTCTTGTACACATTGATCATCAATTGGATACACACAGTTTATCATATGCAAAGCACAGCTGGGCATATGTGTGATGTTAGTATTCTCTTGGACTTTTAATTTGTTCCCAGCCATTATGAATTTGTATACGTAGTTATTGAACAAATATGGTACTTCCTTCCTAAAGAACTGTAAAATTATCGAGTCGAGCCTGACTCAGCTCGCTATGCCACCGAGCTGAACTCAAGCCAAGCCTCCTGGCTTGGTCAGCATTCGAGCCGAGCCGGCTTGTTAGCTCGGTCACGGCACATGAAGCGAATCTTTTTCTCTATCTAGTGCATAAAATCATAGATTCGTGTGAAGTAAACAAAATTAAAGCGTTATTTCATCATTGCGTGAGCACTTAGCTCTAAACACCGAATAATATACACATCTTATCTCCCCTCTTGACGGTTGGCGTCACGATACCCTCGACGCCAGCGGTCCTTGGTCCACAACCCCACACGACCACTGCTACATACACCCGATGACGTCCACCCCTGATTTTCTGAGAGGAATGAGTCCCCAACAACACCACTTTTTAAGTTACGAGAATACAACACATTGAAAAAGATTAAAAAAAGACAACGTGAACAGTGGCACTAACGAGCCGAGTCTAGACGGCTCGTGGCTCGGCCAAGCCCGAGCCGAGTCAGAATTTTGGCTCGCTAAACCATCTGAGCCGAGCCTGGCTCGGCTCGCTAAAGAGGTAGCTCGGCCGAACCGAGCCGAGCTCAGCTCGTTGCCGAGCCCTACAAGCATGTTGTTCCATACATTGCACATGCAGAACTCAAACCAACAGTGTTCTGTTTAATTTCAAACTGGGATACACTTTGCTGCCCCTCAACATGTGAGTATGTGACCATGATGATCTCAAGGAATGCTTCCTTCTCAGCATTTGACCAAGATAGACAAGACTACAACACCTTTCATAAATGCAAATAGGTACATTGGAAAATAGACTGGCTAATACTAATACACAAAATGCATGATTTTTTCAAGCTTTTCCTGACCCAAGGTTCTTGCTGGATTAACACCTTCTACATTGCACTCCAAGCAAGAGCCTCTTGTACATAAATGTCCAGTTAATTGTCATGAGTCCCATTCTCTCATCAGTAAACTTTGAAGCTACAAGGAAAGAGGATCAAAAACAAACATACCGGTAATAAATACAAGACGATGAGCTACATTATATATATTCTGAAATTTGTATGGCATGCTAGTTCTCACAGGGAGCAAAGATCAAATGAACAGGAGTCAGGCGAGATTTCCAAGCAACCACAATCCCGCCATCGCGGTGAATTGCCGCTACTCTTCCGTCCTCACAGCTCGAATTCCTCTTCCCGGAGCACCAATCTCAGGAGCCTCCTCCTCATCGTCGTCGAGCGAAAAGACGCCGCTGCCGGAACTGCCGGAACAGGGTGAGCTTGGAGAGCCAATACACATGGTTGGCGAACATAGAAAAGACGCCGAGCTCGGCGCCGTGTTCCGTCGGCCGGCCGCCGGCGGATGACGAAGCCGGCGTAACCTGCGCGCGTCCCCGGGTGAAATAGGCTTAGATGGGCCACCTCAATTGGCCTCCGCCGTGCGCGCTTGTGCCGCGGTTTTCCGTCGTCGCGGTAGGAGAAAATCCATGGGCCGAGCCACCGCCGTTTCCATTCTGCCGCTCTTGAAAAATTACGTGTTTCCGGATTTTTTAAATAATATTTTAAAAAAACAATAAATCCGGTATGCTTTTGAAAAATTGCATACGGTTAGCATTTCAAGTGTCTATCTATGGGGATATCATATGCAATCACTCATTTGGTGCAAGCGTGCAATCAAGCGATCTGGTGCATTCAATCAAGCGATCAACGGTTACATATGAAACGGGCTAAAATCTAGTATTTTTTTACTTTCAGTCACTTTCATATGTAACTGTTGGATCGTTTGATTAGATGCACCAGATCGCTTAATTGCACGCTTGCACCAAATGAGTGATTACACAGGATATTTTCCCTCTATCTACACCAATTAATCTTAGATCGGAACTTCATTATTGAATCTAAATTGATTGGTTTAGATCGGATAGTTTCAAGCTCCGTCCACATTTAAAACACTAGTCGCGTGAATGCGGCGGTTCAGTACATGACCGGGGTGGGCGCTGACATAAGTTTTGGTTGGTTTTTATGGGATGTGTAGATCGGCCTTTCAAACGCCGACAAAGCATGATATGAAACCACCTCATCGTCCTCGATCGAGATCAATCGGGTTAGATCAACACTTGAATTGCTAACCTAAGATTAGTTTTACCCTTTTTAAACGTATATTTATATTTAAATTTGTTAAAAAATGTATTGTTTCCCCTCTCGATATTTGGCGACGCGCCGTTTAGGACCGTTTACGGTGGTGCACTCAGGGTTAACCGCACCGACTAATATGATTATCACGTTAACTACTCCAGTATTACTGTGATACCAATACATAATTTAGTGGTAATTGTACTGTTACATCTAACTTGAAACCACGGCTGCGGAGTTAGGCCCTGGTGCAGCTCAAGATCTAAAATTTTCTAGAGCCGATCAAACTAGTTCTAGAGGTACGACGAGTTAAGTGTATTTAATTGATTAATTTAATTTTATTTTAAACTAAAAAATTAAAAATTTAAACTAATTTATTACACTATAGAAACTCTAGGCTTAGCATGAATCTCCAAGTTAAAGGTACACCAAATATGTCCCTTAATAAACTCGATTTATTGTCTTATTAACTTGATTGTATATCGCAGTTGCGTGTTAGTATCGTGTGAATTGCGGTTGGCTACTCGCGTAGAGATAGCAGTTTTGTCCACAAGGTGAGTATCCCGTTATCAGATGATCTGTTGGATATGCGTTTGTTTTAAATTTGTGACCATGGACTTGCTTCTAATATCTTTGTTTATGTTTATGGTATTGCTTCTACTATTGCTTCTGCTATTTGTAAATTCATGGATTTTTTGTATAGTTTGAAAACGATTTTGATTTTAAAAACTTGAGTTTTCATCTATTTATTCGCTAACAAAATTATACTCATGCATCCTAGATCTTCATTCTAGTTGTGCCATTGTGAACCATCCGCACCATCCCGTTTAGGTCAGGCCTCGACCCATTTTTGAAATGATGCATTTTCTAAAATAATTTTTAATTCTGATATACATTTTGAAAAATTATAAAACTAACCTTTAATTTCGTTGGTATTTCAAGTGTCGATCTAGCGATTTAGGATCTAGATCGATACTTCATCGACCGATCCGGTCGATTGGACGATTCCAATGCTCTGTCAATAGATTAAGGGTTATATATATATATATATCATTACAATTATTGTGCTTTGGGATTTTGCCACTACAATTCGTCTATTTGGATATATGTCATTTTGGAATTGCAGCTCTCACAAAATTTAATGGCATATTTCAGATTTATCTAAAATTATAATGGCATATTTCATAATTCTCTAAATTTATAATGGTATAGTTCAGAGTTCTCTGAATTGTAATGGTATGAATCTAAATACACAGATTATAATGACATTTCTCTAAAGTCACAAAATTGTAATGGTATGGATCCAACTTTCCTATAGATTAAACGCCAATATAACGCTATATCGGCATTTCATCGGCCAAAAAGAGTTGAATTCGCTCAATCAGACGGTTCAGTCTACGTTGGCCGATAAAGTGCCGATTTAACGCCTAAAACTCTAGATCCACACATCATCAACCGATGAGAGGTTAGTTTTGTAAATTTTTAAAAATATGTACAAGATTTGAAATTTATTTTTAAAAATGTATAATTGCAAAAAAAAATTCTCCACTATCCGAACTTTTCTCGGACCCCTCATCCGAACTGCGGGCCATGATCCATCCATCCAATCCAATCCCATGATCACATCGATCCCCGTCCCGACCCAGTCAGCCTCCCGCTCTGCTTGCCTCACGTCACATCCACAATCGCCCGCGTAGTCGCGTAGTCGCGTGCTCCGGTGCCAGTGGCTGTCGCCCCCGGAAGGCCACAAGGCGGCGGCGGCGGCGGCGACAATCGCTTGTCAAACAGCACATGACGAGATCTCGTTTAGCGTCACGGCACGGTCGCCCCCGTTCGCACGTACGGAACGGAAGGAAGCCCGGGGGGGCATATTCCCGGCCCCCTGACGGAAGTGCCGGGTCTTGCCAACATGCGTGCGCGGCTGCCGGAACTGCCGGGCTGTTGCTTCATACGAAGCTCGCCGCACGCGCGCGGAGACGACAAGTCGACGACTGAGCGATTCCGCCCCGAGGAAAAAACGACGTCGTCAGTGAGGACGAGGGCAGGATTGTCATTTCCAAGTCGCGGGTTACTACCGCACAAAAGATTAGGTAAGTAAGCGACAGAAGTAAGACAAAACCAATCAGGCGCGCTGCATCCCCCGAGAGTTTACCGAGGAAAAAGATTCCTTATAAAAAGTAAATACAAAAATAAAATATGAATATATATTTAAGGGTTCTAAAGTCAATTATATTTAAGAAAGATTTGAAAAACTAAAGCCAGTTAGGGTGCACGCAATTATCCTGTCGATAACAAACTTTTACACGTGCACCCTCCATCGCACACATCTTCCGCGCCCCGCCTCACGTGATCCGAATTTTTTAAGGTCATTTGCGCTAATCCGACCCATCAAGATACATGCAATTCAAGATCCACGCGGCACAAGGCCCCAGGATAACCTTTGCAACGATTTTCGCGCGACGCGGCGGCGTCTTCTCCGGCTACCTGCAGCGTCGTCAGTCCATGACACGTGTCCCGATGTCTCATGGGGCCCACGTGTCAGTATCAGACGCACCACTGGAGTGGTCCCACTCCAGGCGGCTTCGCGAGGTGGACGTCAAGGCCCATGTGCCGTTTGCTGTCAGCTGTCTGCCTACGTGTGTGCGAGTACGGCGGTGGGGTCATCATAAATGCCTTCCAAACACAGCCACCTGTCCCCAATCCTGATCTTCCCATCGAAAGTTCCAGAAGCTTCTCGAATAACAACCACACGAAGAGAGGCTCCAAGAACCGTATGTATGTCGCCAGTGCAAGGGTGAAAGTGATAGGATGATCCGATTTTTAGTTAGATGGGATGTTTGTTAGTTAGGTGAATGAGATTATTAATTTTTTATTTAATTATAAGGGTAAAAATATTTGATAAACTCTCGAGCACACATGCTACACAAGCATAGTTGTGGTCATGATGGATCCATCTAACTAATTTTTGGATCAATCAATGTAACATCTTGAGGAAATATCGAGGTGATAGACTTGTCCATGAACAAACAACCCATATTCACCCTAACAACGTAATGAAACGATCGCATTCGGCTCCATCTATACTATGTTTCATGGCTCACTATCCCATTTGGATTCATGCACCATATTTCCTAGGACATTTCGTGGTCCTTTACTCCTTTTAGTATTTTTGGTGAATTTTTCTATACCTCTTCATTGAAATTAGGTCATTTCTATGTGGCAATTGAGATTTTGGAATTACGGGGGCAGTACCTTCTCGTATCCTTTTATGGCTCTTGAATAAACTACTCTTCGATTCGACTTATAAACAGAAACAACAAAAATTATATAGTTTTATCATAAGACTTTTGTATTATTATTTTAAAAAAACAAAGTAAAAAATAGAAAACAATAAAAATATCTTACATTTATCCTAACATTAATTAATATTTATAATTAAAAATGTAGTCATCACTTATAATGTGCTGTCTCGTGTTTTCATGGGGAGGTTGTTTTAGAATTGTATCTAAAATTCCTAAAAAGATGTTATTTTATATCTTTATGTATATTCTAGATATTTTTACTTTTAAAATAGTACTCCTAATAACTAATGTGATAGAGATATTATTGAATTTTATTATCACGCCCCTATTTAATATGGACAAATATATAAATATGTATAATAATTAAACCTTCATTGATATCTGAAATTATATTTAAAATAACTTCATTTTGAAAACTGAGGAGTTTAGTTTATCTAATCAGTTCCATTTTTTACCAAAAAATGGGTTAAACCTTCATTTATGGCTGGGAACATATTTGACTCCAAGAATCTCGTAGGTAGTGTTTGGCTCAAGGGCAAGGGTGAATAAAATGATTCCATCTGGTTTTTGTGGGATATGATGATATAATTTTTTATTTTGTTAGATGGGATAATATGATTCCGTTTTTTGTTTGGTTGGAGGTAGATGAGAATGGATAAGATTAAATCATCTCACAAAAAGAGGATGAATGAGTTTATTCAGCAAAAAAATTCGAATAAAGCTATCCAGTATTTAGAAGAAATATTCTCTTATGCTGGATGGTTTTGTCTGACTTGCCTACGAACCAAACACTACTCAAAGTGGATGAAATGATTTCATCCAACCCCGTCCAAGCAACCAGACACTTAATCATTTATTTACTTTAGAAATATCATATTTAAATATTCCCTCCGGTTTCCTAAAACAAATTGTTTTTAGACTTGTATCAAGACTTACTTAAAATAAATCGTTTTGTACTTTATTTTATAATTTGGATGTTTATATCCTCAAGTAGTACTAATTACTTCTTATTTCTTACCTTATCTTTAATATCATATTATATTTAATAGAAACAAACAAAAAATATGTATCTAAAATCGTACGCACAACTATTTTCTTCCGGAAACCGGAGGAACATCACAACTGTTTTCTTCTGGAAACCGTAGGAACGTGTTTTGGAATTAGTCGGAAATAGAGTTTTAGAGGTGACGGGATTTCCATTTGTAATAAACGCGAGGAGAAAATCTGGAATGACTCAAATGCCCCCCTGCCCACCTTTCTTACCTTCGTCCTTCGTCGCCTCCGCTCCCTCCATTTCTCTCCCCTACTTTCCGATCTGCAGAGCCGGAGGCTCGTCCTCGCGCGCGCGGCCGGCGAGCAGGCCCGGAGGCACGGCGTGGACGGCCTCCTCTCCTTTCCCCCGACCGCGCTACCTAGCCTTCCCCCCCCCCCCCCCCCCCCCTCGCGCGCGCGGCCGGCTCACGTCTCCGTAGGAGTCGAACTCGCCGCCGATTCGAGGTATCCATTCTTCTCTCGTAACCCTCGCTCCATCCCACATCTGCTCCACCTCGCGAGACTGCGTTGTGGCGTCGAATGGAGACCCGTCCTGACCTGGCTTGGATTTTGTTTCCGTCCAAACTAGCGCATGCAGCTTCTTCTCTTCCGGATTTTTTTTTTTGATGCGTGGTGCGCTGCTGATTGCAGTTCGTTTCCGACAAATAAATTGGGGGTTCAGCTGAATGCCCCGCGTTAGCGTGGTGATTGAAGGATCCTGCAGAAATGAACGTCGTTGGACGAGTAGGGTCCCTGATCTCGCAGGGCGTGTACTCCGTCGCGACGCCGTTCCACCCTTTCGGCGGCGCGGTCGATATCATCGCCGTTGAGCAGCCTGATGGTTCGTACCGCAGCACGCCCTGGTACGTTCGGTTTGGTAAGTTCCAGGGTGTTCTCAAGGGAGCGGAGAAGGTTGTCACCATAACTGTCAATGGCGTTGACGCCAACTTCCACATGCTGCTTGACAACTCTGGCCAAGCCTATTTCATGCGGGAGCTTGTGCCTGGCAGTGAAAGTTCTGGAACGGGTTCAGAGGAGGAAGAAGTTAGCAGGGTGCCTGAGCCTCCGTTGCGGACTAAAAGTGATGGGGAGCTTTACATCGGCAAGAATGTCAGACCTGGTAGCCCAGAGTTGAATGTAGAACATCAAGAGAAGCAATCTGTAGAGGAGTTTGATTCATACAATTATGGCAGGTTGGATGTAGAGGAAGAATTGGAAAAGCAAGCTGATGAGGGCAATTCAGAGATGGTTTGGTTAGTGTGGATGGACATATTCTCACTGCTCCCATTTCTTCAACCGAGGAAAATATGGAGGGTGTCCAGCTAAGTGATCCGCAGTTCCATTTGGGACCTGGGCAGAGCTCAAGTGGTGATTTCAGTCGCAGTGGTGAGGTGTGGGAAGCTGGCATTTTGGGTGATTTGTACATGCCACAGGAAAAGGTTAAGTTCGATTCTGACAATCAATCTGAGGCTTGGAAGATCTTGGTGATGTGCCAATTGAGAAGGATGAGTCACATCATGTCTCAGTTAATGGAGATGAATTGTTCCATGTCACAATCAATCAAGATGAGACTAGTGCTGTTTTGACCAATGAAGACGAGTCTCTAGTTGTCTTAGAGTCCAGGAACAATGATGAGGACTATCAACCTTTGACCAATGTAGATGAGGCTCATGACATATCAGGGAACAAAGATGAGGGTTATCAACCCCTTCCTAGCAAAGACGAGGTTCATGATGTCCCCGAGAATGATTATTGCTATCAACCCTTGGCCACTGAAGATAAGGCTTCTGATGTTCCACTACTTGAGAATGATGCCACATGCGAGGTGCCAGCTAATATAGACAAGGTTTGTGATGTCAACAATGAGGATACTGAGTTAGAGATTGCTAGTCCTAATTTCAGTAAATATGATACTTTTAAAAGTTGCTTGGACCTTTCATCACAAATGGATGACGGAGATTTGGGAACTGAACCATTTTCTCCTGAATTTGATCACCAGAGGGATTCTGAACTTAGTCTAAGTAATCATTCTATTGTTGACATAGATCCGGAGGAAGATATAAGTAAAAATACCCACCATGATCAAAATGACCCATTGCAGTATCTAGAGGAGGAAGTGGATATTTCAGCAGTTACTTCAGGTAATAAAACAGAAAGCGAAAACAGTTCTGCCCACTACAGCGAGGAATCTGACCTGTCCTATGTAGAAGGTTCTCATGGCAAGACCAAGGATATAGCCTCTTCTGAAAATAAGCCTGATGACTTACATTCATCCATAGGAAGCAATGACAAAGACAAATTAGGTAGCATTCCTGAGAACCCAGCAGCTGAAGAGGAACTAAATAAAGAAGAGCATCCTCAATTACAGAAGGGCTTAGGTGAGTACATATCAGCTCTGCATACACTTCTTCTTTTTGTATAGAGTTTCATTGCTTTTCTTTTATTAATACTGGTAGGGTTCGAAATTTCTCTTTGTGGGCACTTGCTACGGCCAGGAATGGGCCTAACACCAGCTGAAGAAGTTTTCCAGCAACATCTTGTTCTTGAGGACGCTTTCAAGTTATCTGGGCCATCAATTATAAAAAATGCAAACCTTGTTGTCAAAATCGACAGTAAATATTTCCTATGGAGTAAAGCTTCTCATGTTGTTCTTGGGAAAACTGTATTTGGTCTGAACTTCTGCGCAGAACGTATTGACGCTATTCCAGTTGAACACCAAGGAACACCTAGTTCAAGAGAGGACTCTCTTGGGCTGTCTCCCTCAAGCCGGAGATGGAGGCTTTGGCCCATTCCATTTAGGATATCGAGATCCCTTCAGCGCAGTAATAGTGATTCATCAGAGGATATTTTTCTTGACACAGAGTCTGTCTTGAGTCCAATGGACGAGCAAGATCCAGAGAATGATAAAAACCAGTCACCAAGAAAGCAATTTGTGCGAACTTTAATTCCCAGTAGTGAACAGGTGGCATCGTTAAATTTGAAGGAGGGACAAAACATAGTAACCTTCAGTTTCTCCACCAGAGTTCTTGGGAAGCAACAGGTTTATGCCTCTATTTCTTAACAGTCATTTATTTTGGAGATCTGTATATTGATTTTTTTTTCTTTACTAGGTTGAGGCTCATATTTACTTGTGGAAATGGAATGCTAAATTGTCATATCTGATGTGGATGGAACCATTACAAGGTAAAGTATGGTTAGTAACTCAGCATTGTTCAATCAACAATTTTGGCTGGTTATCTGTCAGACTGTCACACCAAACTGTAAATTAACTTTCAATCTCTCTGCAGACTAACATGAACCTTCCAAACAAACAATATACTGTCAAGTATATACACAACAACTTCTTAAAATTAGATGTTATCATTAGACGCCCTTTGTTTAACAATATGTTTGCTCACTACAAAGTTACATGACTTGTTATGATTTAGGGATCTACTTCTGTGGACTGCCTCCTTATGACACTCTTCTGAGTGTTTTTTTTCTTGGCTGTAATAGTCTTTAAACACTATGTTTTGTGTATGTGGCATTATATGCTAGGGTGGCTAACCCTCTACTGGCAGTTGATATAATTGTTCAGCATTCAAGCAATGGATTTTTCCTCATTCCTCTCTATGCTGTGCTTGAACAGCTGAGAAACATCAGTCAGTTCCCAGTCTCAGTATAGTGGGACTTTGCAAAAGCTCAGAGCCTCAAATCATTTTAAAATGATGTTCTGCGAGAGAATGTCATATACCTCTTTTTAAAAAACATAAAATAAACTTGTCATTAAAATTTACCTGCATTTAGTGGGTTTATCATGGTGTGCCTTCCTAGCTTTGTTTAATAACTTGTGATTTTAATCCTTTGATTCTCCCTTTAATAAGTGGAATTGTCACAAAACTTGATGGGTTGTCCTTAATTTCTCGTTTCATGCATTCTCTATATCGCCTTTTCTGTTTATCTGAAAATGTCAACTGCCAACTTGCCAAGGCTGTCCTGGACTTAGTAAAGACTGGCTGAGTTCAGCATGGGCTCAGGGCTCTGTCCTATGAATTCTGTGGGTTACCACATTTTTCTTTGCAGGGTACAACTGGTATATATATCTTTTATTTGCTGTTTGTTTTTCATAATGGCTGAATAATTGATGTTCCATTTCAGGTCTGATGTGTTGGGCCAGGTCATGCCTTTAGTTGGACGAGACTGGAGTCAGTCTGGTGTTGCTCGCCTTTTTTCTGCGATAAAGGTGTGCAGGGCAATTTGTTTTAGTTTCAGTTTTTCTTTATTTTAGGAGGATATTGTACCCAGGTTTGCACATGTGGATTTCTGATGAAGCTCTTATTCCTCAACTAGGAAAACGGTTATCAACTATTATTCCTCAGTGCTAGAGCTATTGTCCAGGCATATCTGACCAAAAACTTTCTGTTCAATCTAAAACAGGTAAATATAGCATCTGTCAATTGAATGTTTTTCCTACCATTTTCAACTTTAATGAAATATTGATATCTTCAGCAGGACTTAAGTGATTTTTTAATTTTAAATTGTTAGCATGTAAATTGTAAAACTTGGTTATCCCTTTGCAACCTTGCAGGATGGGAAGGTATTGCCTAATGGACCTGTTGTGATTTCACCTGATGGTTTATTTCCGTCACTGTACCGGGAAGGTAACATCATCTGTTAACATATTCTTTATTATGACTTGCGCATAGTGATTTTCCATTTGGTTCCATTGAACTCTAGTAGGATGATCTGTAATTCAGCTTCAGCTTCAACACAGAAAACTTGATATAACCGTTCTTTTACTTGGGGTTAATGCAATATAATTATTTATTGTTTTGCATGTTCTAATATTTCCTCTGTTCTTTTCAGTTATCCGAAGAGCACCACATGAGTTTAAGATTGCATGTCTGGAGGTAATTTTCTTTAGGCATTTGACTTATGAGGATCAGTTTCAATACTCAAAGTGTTCTGCTGTAATTAAATGTTTTAGTACCAGGGAAACATGCTAATTATTTATTAGGATATGAACTCTTGTTTATAATGTGTTCTTTTGTTTCACATCCTTAGGAAATTAAATCCAATTTCCCTAATAAACTCTCCTTTGGCCACACTTTCACATATGACATACCCCTTCCTAAGATTAAGAATATTTCTTATTTACCTGCCTTTTTTAATTCTTGTATGGCATCACTTCATAAATGAACAATAAGACTCACACGAATTAAGAAAAGCTTTTACTCCGAATTTCTTTTAACAACTAGGTGAAGATATAGAAACATGCATTATTCTCTGCATGTAATACTATTTTATATTCCTCCAGAGACCTGAAACTCCAGGTTGGTATCACAACAGGTTCTTGAATTCTGTCTTTTTGTTCTATGGCAGGACATTAAAGCACTTTTTCCTTCTGATTACAATCCATTTTATGCTGGATTTGGCAACAGAGACACAGACGAGCTTAGTTACAAAAAGATGGGAATTCCAAAAGGGAAAATTTTTATCATCAACCCAAAGGTATCTTTATTACACTACTTAAAAATCAGTAATGGCATACTTGTATTATGCCCTCTTGAGTTATATCTGGTGGATATGCAGGGGGAAGTAGCCATAAACAGTTCTGTTGATGTGAAGTCCTATACCTCCTTACATACCCTTGTCCATGATATGTTCCCTCCAACCACTCTTGTTGAGCAGGTCAGCTGTTATTCCTGCCTTCTATTGACATATATATTAGGAAAGTATTCTACTAAGAACGTATATGATATATCAGTCATGAATCACCCTGCTAAATTTTCAGTTCATAGTTACAATTCATTTCATTTTGTTACTTCTATTCTTATCATCTTTTCAGTACACTGAATCACTGATGCATTTATCCAATTGGAATTTCGGTTGATGTATCATTGCCTTACATAGATGAATTATATCCTGTATGGCATAACCGCCATCAATTCTATGCTGCTTGGGCCATACAAATTAGTATATTACTCTTGGCCTCTTGGGATGAAGGGCAACCAGTGTGAATGTGTGATTCTGTTGCACCCATGCATGGTCAGATACTTGTATTCTATCATGTAAATCCCTTTTTGTGCTGATCAACAATGATAATGCTGTGCAGGAAGACTACAATTCCTGGAATTACTGGAGGATGCCTTTGCCAGATGTTGATCTGTAGTGTAGTTTTAACAAACACATAAGTAGATACCACTAGATTCTGCAGTAGCATAACAGTCAAGTTCGTGTTCTCAACGGCTTCAATGCTCCGGCGTAATGCATCTTAGCAGTTTCCCAATCTATGGTTTTGATCGTCAATGCAAAGGTTGCCATCTTATTTGCTTCGACGAAGCTCTCATGATCATACATCTTTTAGGGAGTGATCTGGTGTTCTTTGTCGAACGTATGAACCTGCCCTTGTTAGCTTTCCGAGTTGTAACCAGCAGCTGCTAGCAAACGTTTTTTTTTTCCTGTGTGTTCTTATAGCTGCAGCTCCTCTGTGATTAGACTACTCCAGGTTCATGAAAGCAACATGCAACCCAAAGCCCCGAACTGTCAAACACGTTGTATGTTGTACAAGAGAAAATACTGTACATTTCTTGCCCCATTTTCATCTTCTTGCGCTGTAAGCCTGTTACCGGTAAAAGTTCCATCTGCCCAACACTAAAAATTCTGACAGGTATCAAAGTCATACGGTGGTGTCGCTGTCGAACACATCAAAGTAGACAACCATGAGCCATTTCCTCTATTAAGTTCATGGAAATACTCTTTATCTGAAATTTGTCTCCGAACGATGGTCTCTGGCCTCAATTTTCATGACACCTCACACCTTAACACCCTCCAACGGGTTGACATGAAGATTGAATAAAAGACCTAAACAAATCGAAGTAGAAAACTAGAACATTGTTTTTTGTTGTTCTTGGGGCGTGAGTTTTCTTCCATTTCAAATTCGATTTTTTAAAGATCATTTTCGAATTTAAAATTACTTCGTAGTACTCTCTCCTTTTCATTATCGTCATCATCTAACAACTCGACGCGATGATCAAGGTAAAGTTGTGGAACTTAAATTCACTTCGCATGCCGTGTCTATTGCTTCGTTTTTTCGGACTCTCAACCTGCATGTGTATGTGGTCATGGAGTAATAGTAAAAGAAGAAACAAAAGCGGAAGCCGAAATCATGTATGTGAACTATAAATCAATTCGCACATAATATGATGTGTTGCTTTAATGATTCAACTATTAAACGATATAGATTGTGGAAAAACTGAAACACTTAGATGATGAAAATAATGGAAAGGATTAATATCACGTTTTATACATGTTCTTATATATTAATGAGGGATTAGTTAGTATATATATTTTACTAATATTAAATATGATTTTGTTGTAATTATAGTTAATAAATTTACATATATACAGAAGTATATGAATCCAAAATAACTTTTAAACCATCAAAACATTAACAATTAATATCTAAATAGGGTAGAAATTTACGAAAAAATGGGACATAAGGAATATTAACCAAGACGCAAGCAGCTTCTCTCGGAAGTAGAGTACGAGACAGATCTCCCGTATCATCCGTACTACTCGTAACTCGGACACACACTTGGTTGGGACTAGAATTGCGCTCCTAATTAACCACACCTTTGTGTAATTTGCTCTAACTCTCAACCACTAGTGACAGTATTAGCACGAGGTAGCCATGGAAAGAAGAGAAGCACGCGAGCTAAGGCAAAAAAAAAGCAAAAGAAACACCACTCTTATCAGCGCTAATGCGATCGCTAAAGCCGGTTTTTTCTCACAAAAGAAGGTGACTAATACCGTACTAATAAAGCCAAGCCAGAGACGGTGCAACGATAGGGAGAGAGCATACTGCTACTGCTGCTGCTGCGTTACGTGCAAGCAAACAAGAGGCAGATCATGCGGCTAATGGTGGGCCCAATCCGAGTATAACTCGGTTTATAAACCCCAATTTGGTGGCCATGAGCACTGCCATTTCTGCTCTAATTGCTGCTCGCGTGATTAAGAGGCTAATTAATATTCGTAAGAGTGAGGCAGCTGCGGAGCAAAGAGCGAGCTCGTTCTTAGGCGAGGACAATGGCGGGCAGGCAAGGGGAGGCGGCGCTGCAGGTGCAGGAGGAGGGCTACATCGACGTGGACCTGAGCTCGGCGTCGGCGGTGGGTGAGTTCGAGTTCCACATGTCGGCGCCGCTGGACAGGTGGGGCAAGGAGTCGCTGGCGTCGCCGGCTGACGAGCTCTTCTACAAGGGGAAGCTGCTGCCGCTGCACCTGCCGCCACGCATCCAGATGGTCGAGGAGCTCTTCGGTGGGCGCGCCGTCGCGGCGGGCTCCTGCAGGGGGCGGCGAGTCCTCGGCATAAACACCGCACCGGCCACGCCGTGCGAGTCGTGCACCGCGTCGCCGGCGAACTCGTGCTACGCCAGCGGGGAGCTCAACGTGGAGGAGTACTTCCAAGAGTACGCGGTCAGCCTGGCCGACGCCGCCGCTGCCGCCTGCGAGAAGAAGCCGTGGTCCTGGAAGCTCAAGTTCATGAGGCAGCTCAACCTCGGGCTCAAGCTCAAGGAGTCCAAAGCTTACATCAAGACGATTTTTTCAACCAAAGCAGGGAGCTCCTCCGACGACAAGGACGACGTCGACCTTGGCGCTACGAGAGGAGCTAAAGAGCTCTCCCATGGAGTCCATGGCCACCACCACAGGGCATGGAGGAGGAACCCGTTTGGCCAGATCAGAAGAAACAGGTACATCGCCTCACAGAGCATCACCGCCTCCGCCGCCGGCGGCCGTGGTTCACACGATGGAAGGAGGGACAAAGAACGCGAGCACGGGCACAGGAGGTCCTTCTCCAGCGTCATCGTCCACTACTCCTCGTCGAACAAGACGTCCCCTGAGCCGCCGCCGTCTTGCTCCTCCTCCTCCTCCCCCTCCTCCTCCTCGAAATCATCCACCTCATCGTCGATGCGGAGCTCGAGCGAGTCCGACGGCGCGGGGCTGGCGCTGCAGAGGAACAGCAGCGCGAGCTCGGAGGTGGAGAACCCCATCCAGGGGCTGATCGCCTACTGCAAGAAGTCCCAGCAGCTGGCCTCCGTGAGGAAGAGCGCCAGCGACGCCGGCTTCCGGTTCCTCTTGTCGGCTGCGTCCAAGATTGCCGCAGAATCCGAGGGCCTAGAGGAGCTCGTCAAGATTTACATAGAATGATGGCAACTTGACGAATGTACAATGATCTGATGAATTTCTGAAAATTTTGTAACACTGAAACATGTGCGTGTTCCTGAACACGTGCGTGTTCCTGAACACCCTGTTGTCATGACGAGTTTGTTCAAATGAATGGCCTCTGAACTTTTCATCATAAATCATCTTCATAATTCAGTAATCTGTATATTATCTGATCATCTGGCAGCGCAGAGCAGTTTTTGTCATGTAATAAACAGGTCAAATATGGGAGAAAATTTTAGAATTTTACATAGATTATAGTACAGGTCCGGAGCAGAGTGTTAAGTTACATTGCAGTAGAATTTAGCTAACGCATTTTTGTATTATAGGATGCATGTGCAGCAGTATAAATTAAGAGAAGAAACATAATAAGATCTCAAATCAGGAGCGTAATTAGATCTAGGTGACAGATTATTTTCGGCGAGCTGGCAGATTAGTCAACCAGTAATTTATTTGCAGATGGGAAGACGGACCTCTTGTTTACTCCTTCCTACCTGTTTTGACTTTTGTATTGCATCAAAATTTCAGAGCAAAACCTCTAAAGACAATTTCAGGAGAAACTTAGCAGTTTCAAGCCCGCTTGTTTCGGTTTTAGTCATAGATTCTTAATGGCTAGCCAGTTTAAATAGATTTTAAATAGATGATGTTTTCCGGCTTTTTGATTTTAGTTCATTTTTAGATTTTATAGTACTGATTTTCATAATCTGAATTTAGATTTGGGCCGATTGTTTTAGCTTCAGATTCCAAAAGTAGCCGCAACTTACAAACATGGGTTATTGTAAAATAAGGCATGTCATTTAGATACCTCTCTTCAACTCCAAAGTGTTTTAATAGTTGAAGTTAATTTTACGAAAGAAAATAAGGTAGATTATAAGAGTGTGTGACTTGAATTATTGATTTAGCTATGCAGATATAGAGTTGGATCTGCCACATTAGAATTTACAACCAAAGATGTTTCCGTATCCAATCAACACGTAAATCCTCTATCTATGAAGGATAGATTGATTCTGAAATAAATAGACCCTAAAAAAACATTGCACAATTTTTTTTGCATAATTAAAAGATACCGTTCGATGATAAAAAAACAGCAACCAGTGAAGTTACCATCTTGCAGTCATCAAGTGACAAGAGCAAGATATAATAATGTTAATCTTACAACGACAGGTCCTCACATAAGCAAGCCAACAAAAAACTTGGCAAATTACGGTAGAGCCGTACGCACCACTAGACTGGTCACCAGACATGCACCAGGTCTCTGGCTCATGCATAAAAGCATAAAACCAGAAATTTTCTGACAGATTGGCATCACATCATAAGTTAATTATCCAAGCTACTATCTTATATTTACTAATCAAACACTAAAATGTGCACATAAGCTCAATATAATGGCAGTAGAGCACAGTATCTTGTTTTAATCAGACACTACGTTTCAGTGGCCGACACATAGAACTCGCAAGCTAAAAGTGGCTCAATTTCCATTATACCAAGCATCAGTATATGTATCAGCTGCCATTACCAGTATCATCAGAAAACAAGCGAGGAATTGGCCGAGCAGCAAAATTTAAGTGAGCAAAAGAGGAGAACAATGGAGGCGCACAGCTTTCTGTTGCCATCAATGGCTGTCTAGGTCACCACGGACCTCCTGATACGCATCGACAGGCGCATGGAAACATGATGCGTAAAACAAGCGGTATCCGATTGATACGGCTACACAAAGTTGGGTATTTAGACAGACATGTAGCTCTTTTGCATGCTTGAGTACATTGGAGGGAGTCACTTTCTCTTTCGTTTTTTTTCTTTCTCAAGTTCTGAGCTCTGAAGAAAAGAATGGCTTGTGAGCCAAAGATTTATCTTACCAAACTAAGTTGCAGGTAGATGTGAGATAACACAGAGAGATTAGTAGTTCAGAACCGGCTCCGTCAAGATTCTAACCGTCCTGTTAGGATCCGATGGTACAAAGCTCATCTCAACCACCATGAAACCCCATCTTAGAGCGCCGTGTAGTGAACCTAGAATGCTGTAAAGTTCCCTCTTCATATCGTCCGATCTCAATGGGACGATTGGAATCACTGGTTACGTCAAAGGATCAAATATAGTAGTTTAAGCGCGCAAGTAGGAAACCATAAAACAAGAACCATACTCCATATTTTACTCATGTTTTGGAGTCATGAATGCTGCAATGCAGCAGACTAGACCATCCATCCTAACATCACAACGGCCTGATAACCTGACAAAAACCAATACTGCAAGACTGCAACTAGGGTTTCTTTCTCTCTCCCCCCCCCTTCTCGCTAAGCATCACATTATGGTGAAATCACAACAGAAGAATTCGATAATCAGTCATCACGTGAAGCTAATGATTCCCCCGTAAAGAACACTGCTCGTCGGCATCTAACCGTCCTAAAATCGGATCAAAAGGATCCCACTCGATGAGAAAATTAGTCCACTCCTCTGCATTAAGCGGAAATCTCGTAAAGAAAATGCAGAGAGAGATGAAGAGTTCTTTGTACTGGAGCGCCCGCGTGCCAACGGCCGGATCAAAGGCGGAGAACAAAATTAAAGCAAAAGGGAAGCAATTTTAGCCGCCGAATTGGTGATGTTGAGCAATGGCATGGCTGATAAGCATGAACTGAATCAAGCATTAGTTTGTAGTTTATACCTTCCCGGCATCTCCGGTGCCCACAAATTGCCAAAGTTCTTCTCTCTCAAAAACTAAAAAAATTATCCCTCCCTCCGTCTCATAATATTACAATTTAAAATTAGATTTAATATTTTATAATACAACGAAGTTGAACAATACCACTCTAAAATATCAAATTTAGTCTTATGTTACAATATTATGGAACGGATGATGTATTTCTTAGGTAGAATCTTCATACTTATGCATTAAAATTAAGAAATCAACTTGAATATATTTGTTACCCTTATTTATCGTGCTTTGTTAAATACTCTGAGTCCATCCAAAAATCTTCGACCGTGTTACATTTTTATTTTTTTCAGAAAATTTATGCATATTTATAGTTTACCTTGATACAAACCTTGAATTACCATCGTTTATATGACGCCAACCATGTGTTTTCATGCAACCATATGTTTTTTTTTCACGAATGTTACATCAGGATGAATAGAGTCGTGCTCTTCCACTGGGAGAGGGCTTGATTGAGATTGTTTAAGCAATTCTCGTAATCGTCGAGCCCTTGCCGATTGATTCTGACTTGTTTTGTCGAGAGCAAAGACGAACTGTGCAAAAGCTTGTAACTCCGTGAATTGAGCTAATTCCAATTCTGATTTGCCAGCTACTTGTTTCATGGCTTTAATTTGAGCTGCGGATCATACTCTCGAAACGGAAATACCCACATTAATAGCAGGTCGAAGGATTACACATACCAAGTAGATATTAAATATAGCAACATAGGCTTTTCCAACTAGTTACCGAGACAAAATTCTAGTGGTGTCACTTAAGTTCAACTCTTGGTGGAGAAGAGGAGAAGCTTGATCGGAGGGAGTAGAAGATTTTTGGATGAATTGAGTCTGAATTATTTATTCATAAGAGGTGCAATATTTATATAATAAGGAGTTAAGAACAAACACTAAAGAAATATATAAAAAATTTCTATAAATTAAAAAGTGATTTTTATATTTCATAAAGAGATCTAAAACACTTATTTATAAATCTGACGTAAAACGTACAAACGAACCAGTTGCGTGCAGGGAGGAGACGATGGATTGGATTCCAGCGGCACCGACCCACGCCCGGTCGGCCCACGGCCACGTCCATCTGCGGTGTGCCTCCCGGTGGGCCGTATCCCTGGCCAGCGTGCGCCCGTTCCCCTCCGACCTCCCGCCGCAGCCGCAGCCGCAGCCGCAGCAGCAGCCGCCGCCGGCGGAAGACGCCTGCGGTGAGGTCTTCCCCGTCGAGGAGAGGAGGCCCTGGTAGTAGGTACGACGGCATCTTACCTTGTCCAGTCTAGCTACATCGATCGATTGTTGAAATTAGATAGGCTCGCAGTTTGCAGTCTCACGTACGCCGCTCCATATCTGCATTTTTTTTTCTCTCGTCAAGAATTTGCACGTAATGCCAATTAATCTTGGTCTATCTTGCAGGTCGCTGAGACCGTGCCTCTCTTACAAACAGTACATTACTTCACTCTTATGTGTTTGGGTGTAGCTTTCAGCAATATATTATTTTGCTTAAATCCTGTAAAGGATATAGACGGCTGTTTTTTTCTTCGTTGCAGTAATGCTAATCGATCTATCCCATTAATTCCAAATGTGTCTGCGTTAGATGTCGCACCATGTCGATTGCGCTAGCTAGCTAGCTAGCTCTAAAGCAAGCTGAAACGTCTTTGCCAGTGTTACTGTGTGGTTTCTTGGGGCTAGCTAGCTTTCTCATTCCAACAAGATGAGATTCTAAATGCCGGTCTCGATCTTTCAGGAGCCGAAAGTTCGAAACAGACGAGCTAGCATGGTGGCATCATCTCCAGAACCGTTGAAACATTTCATGATGACACATATCCATATAGGTCCAATTCAGGTCGTTGCTGCTGCAAAATTGAGATGACGCGCTTCTTTTCCCATGTTTAATTGCCATTGGCTAAACCAGATACGTGCAGCTGCTGCAGGGTGTGTGCTGCTAACCTCTTCCTCGAGCACATGTGTTGCTGTGTTGAAACTCCGTCCTCATGTTTTCCTCTTCGTCCGGTGCCATTCGTCGATCGCTCGCGTTGTTACTTCGATCGGCAACTTGTGATCCAAATTGCATCTGCGCATCATCCTCTGCATTATATGATTTCTCTGTGAAGTAGGTGACAGGTCCATTGCTGGCTTGTCAACTAATTGGTTAATTAGGTACAGCTTCTTCCGTTTCACAATGCTTAATTGTTGTTGAACTGTTTCAATTTAGTTTGTGTGGCTATCAGGGCAACTCCATGCACTGTGTCTGCTACAGTTTCTTGCCATTGCACGATGCTTGCTGAAGTTTCTTATCTAGTTGTCTCCCGAAAAACGTGGATAGTTTTGCTGCTTATTTTCTCTCTTACTGCGCATTTCCTTAATTTTCTTCAGAAAGATTATGTGGAGCTGCTTCAGGTGATGTCTGAATCATCTATACTGTTCAATCCAGTATGGTAAAGTAGTATGTTTCTGACGGGGTTCAGAAACATTACGTCAATCCAGCAGCTAACAGTGTTCCAGACCAGCCAGGATAACGAGTTGAGGATAATTGCATCCTACCAGTGCAGCAAGTTTTCTTGTCTCCTAGAAATGTGGATAGCTTCATTCTATCCTTTGTTTGGCACTACAGCAGGTTATATTACTATCTCCCCTTTTAATATTACTTTTATTTCACTAAGAGATTCCTAATAGGTATGTAGCTTAAGTATATACTTATGAGAATCTAAATAAACTAGTCCGACTATATAATTGGTGAGAATATAAAGAATCTGGATTCTAATTTATTTATAGATTATGTAGCTACTTATTTTCATAATTTAGATTCAGGATTTGGATTGTTTGTTTCGTTCAGCTTTAGATTTTTATGTTGCTAAAAAAGTGTGTGTATTATACACGATGGTACAAGGCACCACAAAAGACTTTCATATAATTCAACAAATTTTTGATATGACAGGAACAAGACCATCGCGTGAAGCCAATTGTCACAAGTGACGATCGATAGATTCTCCAGCAGGCAGTGCTCTTACGATGGATGGTACATTTTCCCCGTATCACGTTGTCACGTTGCTGGTCAATTATTTGCTGGATCAACCCCATGCAATTCAGAAGGCCAATCAGCTGGCGCCACGTAACACGAGCAAGCTAGCTAGCTTGAGAGCTGCTAACTTCCGAGTGGATCGGAGCTGAAGTGAAGTGAGGTGTGTTGTTACTTTTCTTACTTTTGCTCTGCCCACTTCCAGCTCCCCAGAATCAGTTCTAACCATGCAAACTCATAGCCACATTATTTCTTTCTATGGACAAATTAAGTATCCTCTTAAACTATTCGAGTATCTAAACAACATGTGGACCTCCCCCCCCCCCAACCCCAAAAAATAAAATCAAAACAACAAACTCATAGCCACATTATTCATTTCTTCGGTCAAATTTAGTGGCCGCCTCTTAAAGTATGTGAGTATATATCTAAACAACCTAAGAAACTTTTCAACAAAAAAACAAAACAACGCGTTGCTATAGGATATCATATGGACAAGTGGGCGTTCTTCGGGTTCCTATCTGAACACCCACTATCCCAAAATTCTTCTAGTGTCGGCCTCGCTGCATTTAAAGTTTTTGTATCTATCGATTGGGGTCTCACATGTTTCTCTTGCAGATCAGAAGCTGCCCAAGAATTTTAATTTTAAAACGTAATTTTAAGGATTATCTAAAATTTTAATATTTTTGGGTGGCTTTTATAAGTAGAGGTATATATTAGGGTCATAGATAGAGCATACTATTATCATTATTATCGAATTAAAAATAAATTCTTAGATGAACTAAGAATATATTATTGTCCTATAAAAACATACAATAACATGATGAATTAATCCATCTACGTATTAATCGGCTCATCAGCATGTGCATTTATGGCAAGAACATAGGACTAGGGGAATAAATTGGTTTGCATAGGCATCATGAAAGTGCCATCGGATTCGAAAGGTTCGGTACGTTGAAAGAGGGAGTGGTCGTGATCTGCCGATGGATCGGCCGTACTACGTAGGTTGTAGCTTGTCGGCCACTTGTGACACGTGGACCCATATCTGCCGACAATGTCTATCTATGGAGATTAGCGTGGCAAAAATTATCTCTGTTAATATATCATCTGTTGATAGAGATATTTTTTTTTTTTAAAAAAATATTGCTTACGGGCACATGACAAGCGAGAAGGCATGTGGCTGTTAAGGACATGAGGGTACGAGCACAGGCACGCGTTGCTAGTTGGCGCGGTGCAGAAAGCGATGCAACGTGACTCGGCGTTGGGGTGGCGTAGAAGTAGGGATGGAAATTTTACTCAATTACCCGTTTACGCTATGGTAAAAACTCTATTAGGGTTGGGTATGTTCATAATATCATATCTGAGGGGTAATAGGTACAAATATGTGTATTGACTATCATACCCATTTTACCGATAACCCTAATACAAAAATCATCCCAAACCCTACCCCATTCTTTTCTTCTCCTTTCCTTCACCCAACCACTCCCATCCTCAGCCGCCACCTCTCCCTCTCCCTCATCGATAGTACCCAGCGCGGGCGTGCTATCCTTGTCGGCGGTCCCACGCTTCTC
>JAAALK010000284.1:9966191-10004327 GCA_019279435.1 Zizania palustris
TTCCTTAATGTTTGGGCCTATAAAATACCCCCCGTTTTACCCTGTAATACGGACCGAATACAAGTTATTCAATACACACTTTCGAACTATCTAAGTTATTATCCTTTCGGAGGCTTGGAATAGTTTCCTTCGCAAACACTTCGTTTGTTAGTTTCTAATCTTCAGAAACCTATTAGCGTAATCTTTTACGCCAACACTCAGCAAATGGTGATGGTGGAACCTCGGGGTAATACTCCGGCTCCTCGATGATCTCGTAGTCTTCTCGATACGGAAAAATTAAACACAACATTCAATAAACAATAAAAACATACAACATGTTCATACAAGTGTAGTGTCTTAAATGAGGTATAAACCCCCTTAATATTCTGATTGTATTAAAGGTTAATTTCTTAAGAATTTTCCTGGTTTATTTCATGAATTATCAATTTATATTCCTAAGGGGTTTTCATTTTTTAATTAATAAGAATATTTGTGCTAAAGTAACATAATGTTTTTATGGAATAAATATGTAGATAATAAAAGAATGATTTAACAAAATTTGAATGGTGAAATTGGAGTTAAAATGAGCAAGTTATGATTTTTGAAGTTAAAATCAATTTTCTGAATTTTATTTAAACAGAAAACAGTGTCTGGTCCACGGTGAGCCAGGCCCACCGTGAACCATCGCACTGTGCGCATGGGACCGGCCAACCAGAGCCGTTGGATCTGGATCCAGCGGTCAGGCGTGAGGCGGGAGGGATTAAGTGGATCTGGATGGCCTAGATCACACCGTACCCCTTTGGCACGGATCAAGGGCTGAAGGGATTTAATCTATGCGCTCCGATCACGATCGTGTGGCCAGATTAAATCCGGCATGGCACGCGCGTAGGGCTCGTACCCCCCTTCGTTCCCGACTTCGACGGTTCGAGAATGACAGCTGACGACGAGGGGGCTACGCCTGGGTTTGGCTGAAATGGAAAGAGGAGGGGACGATGGTCACGACTGTACCTGAGATGGTGGTGTTGGGCGTCCGACGACGACCGACAGAGAGGGTAGACGGTGATGGTCTTTCGGGTGGGTGGCGGCGATGGCGATCCGGTGGTCCTCACGGCCAACCGAGGGGGTGGCCGATGACGGGCGGTCGACGGGGATCCCGACGGTGTAGACGGCGAGGGCAGCATCGCTCGAGCGTCGGCGAGCGGCGGACGCAGGGTGAAGCAGAGGCGGCGGGTGTTTAGAGGCGTCGCAAAGCTTCGGTAAAACACTGCTAGGGCTACGGATGAGTGGCCGGATCACGGTGAGGGCGAGGGGTTCTTATAGGGGGGGGTCGCCGGCGTTTAAACGGAAGGAAACCGAAGGTTCCTTTTCTCTTCTCCGGTGAACCTTCCTTAGCTCGGTAGCTTCCAAAACATGAATCCGCGTCGGCTCCTGATGGAATGCGATCGCCGACATTAGGGGAGAGTGAATCCGGCTCGGATCGGCAGATAAGGCTGACCGACGGCGGGATTTTGGAAGGTGGTCACCGAAGGAAAGGGGGATCCCCTTCCATCGAGACGAAGCATCCGACAGGTGGGTCCCACATATCAGCGGTCGAGCGAAAAAGGAAAGGGACCAACAGACGGGCCCGGGTGGTCAGTGGCTGAGGATGCGCAAGCGAGGGCCGACGGGTGGGGCCAGGCTGGCGCGGGCGCGGGGAAGGAGAGAGGGGAGTGCGCTGACAGGCGGACCCCACCTGGCGGTGACACGGCACTGGGTTGGGGCCGGGCTAGAAGCGAATTGAGGGTTGCGGCCCAAGTTTATTTAAAATGTATTTTTCTATTAAAATAATTTCAGTAATTCAGTTATTTGATTAAAGGTTGAATCACTGTTGATAAAAAATTTGTAAAAATTCCTAAAATTATAATCTTGGCCTCTAGATTCCACCATAAATTTTCCAAGTTAGAATTTGAAGTATTCTCCCTTGTTTGGGCTTTAATAGGGTTCTTTTAGTGTCTTCTTTAATTAAATAAATCCTTTATATTCCTGAAAATTCATTTTCTTTATTTTATTTATTTTTAATTCTTGGGATGTTACAATCCTATCCCCCTTACAGAGAATCTCATCCTTGAGATTCGGATCAATCCTCGAATAGCTCTGGATGTTGCGCTTTTAGTTCCTCTTCTTTTTCCCATGTAGCTTCCTCTACGGGATGATTGCTCCACTGGACCTTGCAGAAGCGGATGACTCGACTCCTAGTGGTCCTTTCCTTGACTTCCAAAATTCTGACGGGCTTCTCAATATAGGTCAGATCCTCTTGTATATTTAACTGCTGGAGGTCGACTTGCTCTATCGGAACTCGAAGACACTTCTTTAGCTGTGACACGTGAAACACGTCATGCACCCCAGCCAATTATGGTGGTAACTCCAACTGATATGCGACCTCGCCTTGACGTCGGACAATGGGGAAAGGTCCAATGTATCGAGGTGCTAATTTCCCTCTCATGTTAAATCTTTGAGTGCCACGGAGGGGAGTAACTCGGAGGTAAACATGATCTCCTTCTTCAAAGGCTAGATCTCGACGGCGATTGTCCGCATAGCTCTTTTGTCGAGATTGGGCTGTCTTTAGTCTATCTCTGATGATCCGTACCTTCTCTTCAGCTTCCCGAAGGACCATTCCAAAAACTTGGGACTCACTGGTTTGATCCCAAAGTAGAGGCGTTCTGCACTTGTGTCCATATAAAGCTTCAAATGGAGACACCTGAAGGCTGGCTTGATAGCTGTTATTGTACGAAAACTCGGCGTACGACAAACTCTTCTCCCAAGTTCCTCCAAAGTCCAAGGCACATGCCCGGAGCATATCCTCCAATATCTGATTTACCCTCTCAGTTTGTCCATCCGTCTGAGGGTGGTATGCTGTGCTGAAGTTTAGTCTTGTTCCCATTTCCTCTTGAAGGTTTTTCCAGAACCGAGACGTGAACTAACTCCCCCTATCGGAGACTATCTTCTTAGGTACTCCATGAAGGCATACTATGCGGGCCATATACAACTCTACTAGTTTAGGGCCACTAAAGGCCGTCTTGACGGCTATGAAGTGGGATACTTTTGTTAGTCGATCGATGATTACCCATATGGAATCATACCCGACTTGGGTCTTTGGGAGTCCGGTGATGAAGTCCATACCGATCTCTTCCCATTCCATTCAGGCACTTTAAGTGGCTGTAACAGCCCTGCTGGTCTCTGATGCTCTGCTTTTACTCGTCGGCAGGTGTCACATTCTACAACGAACTGAGCAATCTCTTTCTTCATGCTAACCCACCAATATCGTTCCTTCAGGTCCCAGTACATCTTTGTACTCCCGTGGTGGATGGAGTACAGAGTGTCATGGGCTTCCCTTAGAATAAGGGTCTTTATCTCCGGTTTATCGGGCACACATATCCTGGTTCCAAACCATACAGTGTCATTCTCATCTTCTGAAAATCCTGGGGCCTTGCCCTACCTCATGTTCTTCTTAATTGCTGTTATGTCCGGGTCTTCCAACTAAGCTTCATGGATCTGCTCGAACAGGACTGGTCGGGCCTCGAGGGTGGCTAGATAGGCTCCTGTGGTTATCCCGAGGTTTAGCTTTTCCATCTCCTTATATAACAAAGACGCGTGATCCTGAATCATGATGGCGGTACAATATCCTTTACGACTTAATGCATCCGCCACCACGTTTGCTTTGCCGGGATGGTAGTGAATGCCTAGGTCGTAGTCCTTTATCAATTCTAACCATCGCCTTTGCCTAAGGTTGAGATCCGGCTGTGTGAAGATATACTTCAAACTCTTGTGGTCCGTGAAAACTTCGCAGTGGTTTCCAACCAAATAGGGCCTCCATATCTTCAGAGCGTGCACTACAACGACCAATTCTAGGTCGTGAGTAGGGTAGTTTAGCTCATGGGGTCTCTATTGCCTAGAGGCGTATGAGACAACCTTTCCGTCCTGCATAAGAACACATCCCAAACCTTGGCGAGATGCGTCACAATAGACATGGAAGTCCTTCCTTATATCTGGTAGGGTCAGTATGGGTGCTGACACCGGCCGTGTCTTAAGGGTCCGAAAACTTTCTTCGCATTCGGGAGTCCATTCAAACTTTTCTCCCTTTTGTAACAACTTGGTCATAGGCTTGGCTATATTGGAGAAATTCTCGATAAATCATCGGTAGTATCATGCTAAGCCAACAAAACTTCGTATCTCAGATACGTTGGTAGGTGGCAGCCAATCTGTAACTGCTTCCATGGTGGCAGGGTCTACCGCGATACCTTGTGCAAAGTTATGTGTCCTAGGAACTTTACTTCCGCCATCCAAAATTTACACTTGATGTACTTAGCGTATAATTGATGTTCCCTGAGTTTTCCTAGGGTCAACCGGATGTGGGTCTCATGCTCCTCTTTGTTCTTGGAATAGATGAGGATGTCATCTATAAACACCACGATAAACTTGTCCAAATATTCCATAAACACCTTATTCATGAAGAAGGTCGGGGCGTTGGTCAAACCAAAGGACATGACGGTGCACTCATAAAGTCCATAACAGGAGGTGAATGACGTCTTAGGTATGTCTTCCTCTCGAATCCTCAGCTGATGATAACCGGACCATAGGTCGGTCTTGGAGAACACAGTGGCTCCTTTCAGCTGATCGAATAGGTCATCGATCCTGGGTAGTGGGTACTTGTTCTTGATGGTTACCTAATTCAAGGCCCGATAATCTACGCACATACGCTTAGCCTTGTCTTCCTTCTTCTCGATGAAGATGATGGGGGCTCCCCATGGGGATGTGCTAGATCTGATATATCCCTTCTTCTCAAGGTCTTCAAGCTGCTGCTTCATTTTTGCTAGCTCATTGGTGGCCATCCGATAAGGTCGCTTATAGATGGGAGTGGTTCCGGGTACTAGATCGATCCTGAACTCGACGTCCCTCTTGGGTGGCATCCATGGCAAATCCTCCAGGAATACATCCTGGTACTCGCAGACTATCGGTATTTCTTCCAAGGTAATCTGGTGTAGACGAGGTCTCCCGGGCTTCTGACTTGGCATCTGAAAGGTGATGATAGTCCCTTCTTTACTGGTCACGGTCACTTGCCTTCGGGCACATCTTATCACTCCTTGATGTTTGTTGAGCCAGTCCATTCCTAGAATCAGATCCAAACCTTGGCATTCTATCAGAATAGGGTCGGCCCAGAATATGGTACCTTGGATATCTACCCATACCCTCGGACTATAAGAGTGAGCTTGGGTTTGTTTGCTTGGGGTGGCTATCAGTACCGGTCTTGCTAATTCGCATTTGTTCAGGTAGTAGTTTTCCACAAAAGTTGTTGAAATGAAAGAATGCGTAGCTCCAGTGTCAAATAAGACCATTGAAGGTGCTGAATTTACGGTGAACTTACCCATGACGATCTCCGGGGCAGCCTGGGCTTCTTCGGCGGAGACATGGTTGACGCAGGCACGGACAACAGGATTGGTCGCGACTCCTTGCAGATGCTAGGGGTGGGGACATTGATTGGAGTAGTGTCCTTCCTGGCGGCAGTTGAAGCAGATCAAGGGCTTGCCGTGCTTGTTGCGCAAGACCTCTGCTTTCTTGGCAGGGGCGGTTGGAGCAACTGGTGCGGCGGGAGCGGGGCGAGGATGTCCTGCTACCGGATTATTGGTGGGTGGGGCTGTACGGTAGACTAGGCGCGGGTGATACTGGGGCGCCGGTGGGGGAGGTGCGAAACATGGCCTCTGCGCCATTCCCTGATTCTGGCGGAATGCGATCATCCTCTTTTTCTTTAGGTCGACCTTGTTCTGCTCGGTCTCCTGAATGATAGACTTGTTAACCAACTTTTGAAAGTTGGCATAGTCTCCGGAGACCAACTGAAGGGAAAGCTCATCCTTCAGCCCCCGGAGAAACTTGGACTGCCGGGCCATATCCGTACGGACTTCTTCCGGCGCATACCGGGCCAGCCGGTTGAACTCGTGCAGATATTCGGTCACGGACCTGCTTCCTTGTTGCAGGTCCCTAAACTCTTGTTGCTTTTGGGCAATAATGTCATCGGGGATGTGGGCGGTGCGGAAAGCGGCGGAGAACTCTGCCCAAGTATGGACGTGACCCTCCGGTAGAGTCTCACGCAGGTTGTCCCACCATTTGGCGGTGGGTCCTTGGAGTTGGTGGGCAGCGAAAGCTACCCTCTCCTGTTCGGTGCAGGTCAGGAGATCCAACTTCTTCCCTATTGTCCTTAGCCAGTCACCAGCCTCCATGGGGTTGGTGGTGCTGGAGAAGGTGGGAGGCCGGACGTGAATGAATTCTGACATCTGAGAAGCCCGTGCCGGAGCTGGAGTGGCTGGACGTGGGAGCTCGGGCTGCTGCTGGTGCAGACGGAAGAGCTGAGCTTGTTGCTCCTGCATCTGGTTCTGCTGTTGTTGCATCTGATTCAGTAGTGTGGCTATCAATTGATTTTGGTTGGCCATCATTTCAGCCAGAGTGGGGTGATTGGCGACTGGGGCCTGCCTTTGTCCCGTCACTCCCCATTGGGGCAGATTCCCATTGTCTCCTCCGTTCTGAGGGGCATCGGATCCTTGGGTGTTTGTCAGCCTGAAGTGGTGTTTTCTAAAGCAGACATACATTTAGAGGGAATGTGACTAAATTTTATTTCAAAAAGTTTTGAACTTAGGCTATTACATACTGATTCTTTATTTAGTCTTCACTCATGCCTTATATTCGACATGAGTGGCAATACATTCAAAGCAATCAAAAAAGAAATAAACAACCATAAACTACGTCTAGGGCAGCTCGGGGGACGACTCGATCACTGGCTCGACGGAGAGGGTCGGTGCAGGGGTGGTGGAGCTAGAGGGCCTAGCGGGAGGGGCACTGTGGGAGATCCTCTAGGCCTAGCCGTAGGGATCCAGAGCGACTTCCGCTTACGAGGCGGAAGGGGAGTGACCTCCTCTAAGTCCTTCTGCAGCTCCTGAATCTGGTGGCGTAGCTGTGCGGTGTCGGCGACACTCTGGCGTAGAAGATCGTTATGACACCTCAACTCCTCCACCTCGGCGGTCAAGTGGTGGTTCTGCTGAACCTGGCGACGGAGGTTGGCGTTCTCGCGGTTCAGGTTCTCTGATGAATGGCGGTAGAAGTCCATGGTGTCGTGCTGACTACCTGCATCGAGGACGGCCTCGGTGTGAAGATTGTCCATGGCCTTAAAAGTATCATGGTGCGGGCAATGGCGGAGTTGCGTTGGGTGAGGGAGCTGATATAGATGCTGCGGTGACTCCCAGGGGTACGCATAGGCATGAAGCGGTAGACGGTGTCGAGGAGATGGTCGTCGTAGACCAACCGTAGCTTGGAGAGGGCCTGGAGAGCAGCGTGCTGGCTGGCCACCATGAAGGAAGGTCCTCCGACTCCATGAGTGTAGAATGCAGGCTGCGTGGTGGAGGGGCGGATGATGACTGTGACCTCGCAGTAGCTCTCGTTCACATCGGGAAAGATCCCGTGGAACGCGGGATCGTGCTCGAATCCGAGGAAGTCGACGAGCATGCGAAGCTCGCAGAAGAATCCAGCCTCATCGCAGGAGAGTCCCACTCATGGTATGGACCTGCATATACAAAAGAGAGAATTTTTGTAAAAACTCCAGAAGACGAGGTAGTAAGTAGTTTGTAAGAAAATACGGTTAATATAAGTCCTAGGGTTAGGTCTGTTTGGCTTCCTACAGTCAAGTCGGCTCTGATACCATCTTGTAACGCCTAGATTTAATAAATCCGGACCTTTATTTAAATTACATAGAAAATCAATAAATCAAGACGTTCATCACACGACCGTGCAAAATACGACAAGCATTCATAGTCTGTAGACCATATTAGTACAAAAGTGTTAAAGTAAAAGAGAAACTAATAAAATAAGGGTCCTAGATGAACGCCTCCTTCCAGTCTCACCTTGACTGAGTCGCTACTCCAGACCTTCATCCTCATCGTAGTAGATGGGCTATGGTGGTGTAAGTCAATGGGGGTGAGTACAATCATACTTAGCAAGCAACCGGATGCAAATATAATGCTGAGTAATAACAAGGAATGTAGTGGCTAATTTTGCGGAAAAGCATATTTGTAGAGCAATTAAATGTGATCAAGTTATTAGTACAGAAATGTAAACATGTGTATGCATCATCTTCTAACTCGAGGGGTACAGTCAGCCCACCCTCACTCAACAGTCCTTACATGCCATGAATAACTCAAACATTCAAACAATTGTAAACTAACTGTGAGAAGTCACACAACCCGCCCTTGACCGTGGGCTTGGCTTTTAGAAAAGATTTTAACTCTTATTCAGAGGTGTACCACTGTACCCACAAGGCACGCACTCATCCCATACACAAAAGTGTAACGAGATGACCCATACCATGGGAACTCGTGCCAAAACCTTCCATATGGAACCCTCCAACCCGACAGCACCCTCTTATGGGTTTCATATGGTGCCCCAACACGTCGATCCAACACCATACCCCCCTTGAGCCACGTCGGTACAAGTCACCCGCAGGTTGCCCCTTGCCCCCTCCACTATGGTGCATCGAGTCGGTTAGTTCCATACTTCCGATTAGGACTTACCCATTAAACTTGTGGTTAGTATGGAAGTGCTTTGCAACAGATCCCGCAGACCGGTCCTTATAGTGCCCTGGGTGCGACCAACCAATGCCCTAGCTTGCACCCGGAACCCACCATACTTATAACATAGCCAACTCAAACAGAGTCCAGAGACGATAATAACAGGGAAATACGTATAGTAGAATCCATCTATCTATGATTCATTCTTTTTATCCTATAGCAGTTATGTCGGTAAATTGGACACTAGCTAATATAATATTGTAGAGTGACAAGGAGTGTAGGCTCAATAAGCATGGCTTGGGTTTACACACAAGGACGGGGATCTAATAAATATAGTGTAAGGCTTGAGATTAGACTAATGCAATATTATCCTATGAGTTATAGCGATAATTTATTAAAACATGGGCTCAATGATGATCAAAATGGGGGTTGTGACTTGCCTTGCTCAGCAAATGGTGACGGTGGAACCTCGGGGTAATACTCCGGCTCCTCGACGATCTCGTAGTCTTCTCGATACAGAAAAATTAAACACAACATTCAATAAACAATAAAAACATTACAACATATTCATACAAGTGTAGGGTCTTAAATGAGGGATAAACCCCCTTAATATTCTGATTGTATTAAAGGTTAATTTCTTAAGAATTTTCCTGATTTATTTCATGAATTATCAATTTATTCCTAAGGGGTTTTTATTTTTTAATTAATAAGAATATTTTGTGCTAAAGTAACATACTGTTTTTATGGCATAAATATGTAGAGAATAAAAGATTGATTTAACAAAATTTGAATGGTGAAATTTGGATTTAAAATGAGCAAGTTATGAATTTTTGAAGTTTAAATCAATTTTCTGAATTTTATTTAAACAGAAAACGGTCTCTGGTCCACGGTGAGCCAGGCCCACCGTGAACCAGCGCACTGTGTGCATGGACCGGGCCAACCAGAGCCGTTGGATCTAGATCCAGTGGTCAGGCATGAGGCGGAGGGATTAAGTTGATCTGGACGGCCTAGATCACACCTTACCCCTTTGGCACGGATCAAGGGCTGAAGGGATTTAATCTGTGCGCTCCGATCGTGGTCGTGTGGCCAGGAATAAATATGGCACGGCACGCGCATAAGGGGCTCGTTCCCCCCTTCGTTCCCGACTTCGGTGGGTTCGGGAATGACGTCGACGGCGATGGCGAGGGGGCTACGCCCTAGGTTTCGGGTGAAATGGAAAGAGGAGGGGACGATGGTCACGACTGTACCTGAGATGGCGGTGTTGGGCGTCCGACGGCGATCGTGCGACCAGGATTAAATCCGGCACGACACGCGCGTAAGGGGCCCATACCCCCCTTCATCCCTGACTCTGGCGGGCTCGGGCACGATGGCGTTGGTGACGGCGAGGGGGCTACGCCCTGGGTTTCGGCTGAAATGCAAAGAGGAGGGGACGGTGGTCACGACTATACCTGAGATGGCGGCGTTGGGCGTCTGACGGCGACCGGCGGCGAGGGTAGACGGTGATGGTCTTTCGGGTGGGTGGCGGCGATGGTGATCCGGTGTCCTCACGGCCAACCGAGGGGTGGCCGGTGATGGGCGGTCGACAGGGATCCCGATGGTGTAGACGGCGAGGGCAGTGGCGGCTCGAGGCGTCGGCAAGCGGCAGCCGGAGGTGAAGTAGAGGAGGCGGATGTTTAGGCGTCGCAAAGCTTCGGTAAAGCGTGGCTAGGGCTAGGGATGAGTGGCCAGAGCGCAGTGAGGGCGAGGGGTTCTTATAGGGGGGTCGCCAACGTTTAAACGGAAGGAAACCGAAGGTTTCATTTTCTCTTCTCCGGCGAACCTTCCTTAGGCTCGGTTAGCTTCCAAAACGGTGAATCCACGTCGGCTCCTGATGGAATGCGATCGCCGGCGTTAGGGGAGAGTGAATCCGGGCTCGGATCGGCGGATAAGGGTGACCGGTGTTGGGATTTTGTAAGGTGGGTCTCATCTGTCAGCGGGCGAGCGAAAAAGGAAAGGGGCCGACAGATGGGCCCGGGTGGTTAGTGGCTGAGGGATGCTCTAGCGAGGCCGATGGGTGGGGCCAGGCTGACGCGGGCGCGGGGAGGAGAGAGGCGGAGTGCGCTGATAGGCGGCCCCCACCTGGCGGTGACACGGCGCTGGGTTGGGCCGGGCTGGAAGCAAATTGAGGGTTGCGGCCCAAGTTTTTTTAAAATGTATTTTTCTATTAAAATAATTTCAGTAATTAATTTATTCTATTAAAGGTTGAATCACTGCTGATAAAAATTTGTAAAAATTCCTAAAATTATATCTTGGCCTCTAGATTCCACCATAAATTTTCCAAGTTAGAATTTGAAGTATTCTCCCTTGTTTGGCTTTAATAGTGTTCTTTTAGTGTTTTCTTTAATTAAATAAATACTTTATATTCCTGAAAATTCATTTTCTTTATTTTATTTATTTTTAATTCTTGGGATGTTACACAGACCCTTAAGAAGAAGCTCGTGTCAGCCCCAATTCTAACCCTGCCAGACATCTGGAAGGACTTCCACGTCTACTGTGATGCCTCTCGCCAAGGGTTAGGGTGTGTCTTGATGCAAGATGGGAAGGTTATATCTTACGCCTCTCGTCACCTAAGGCCGCATGAACTGAATTACCTGACCCACGACCTGGAATTGGCAGATGTGGTTCATGTCTTGAAGATATGGAGACATTACATTGTGAGAAATCGGTGTGAGGTCTTCACCGACCACAAGAGCCTCAAGTACATATTCACCCAACCGGACCTGAACCTCAGGCAGAGAAGGTGGTTGGAGCTGATCAAAGGTTATGACTTGGGCATCCATTATCATCCAGGCAAGGCGAATGTGGTAGCAGACGCCCTAAGTCGAAAAGGGTACTGTAATGCCATCATGGTACAAGACCAGACCCCATTGTTATACAAGGAGATGGAAAGGCTGAATCTAGGGATCACCACCAGAGCGTATCTCGCCACCCTAGACACCAGACCTGTCTTAATAGACCAGATTCGTGAGACACAGAAGGAAGACCCGGACATCTTGGAGATCCAACAGAACATGAGGAAAGGTAAAGCCCCCGGATTCTCCGAGGACGAGCATGGTACCGTCTGGTTCGGAAATTGGATATGCGTGCCCAAAAAGCCAGAGTTAAAGGCCCTCATCCTTCAAGAGGCCCATGAAACTTTATACTCCATACATCTTGGGAGTACAAAGATGTACCAATACCTAAAGGAAAAATATTGGTGGGTCAGTATGAAGAGGGAAATAGCTGAGTATGTCCCCGTTTGAAGCACTTTATGGGCGTAAGTGCAGAACGTCGTTACTCTGGGATCAGACTGGAGAATCGCAACTATTCGGGACAGATATATTGCGAGAAGCCGAAGAGAAAGTCAAGATCATCAGGGACAGATTGAAGACATCCCATTCCCGACAAAAGAGCTACACTGATAACTGACAGAGAGACCTAACCTTTGAGGAGGGCGACTATGTCTATCTCCGAGTCACTCCCCTCTATTGAACTCAAAGGTTTAACATGAGAGGCAAGCTAGCACCCCGCTATGTCAGACCTTTTTAGATCCTCCACCGGCAAGGAGAAGTGGCATATCAACTAGAATTGCCTCCATCCTTGGCAGGAGTCCATGATGTGTTCCACATCTCTCAGCTGAAGAAGTGTCTCTGTGTGCCAACCAAATAGGCCGACCTCCAACAGCTCAATGTCCAAGAAGACTTGATCTACATTGAGAAACCCATCAGGATTCTGGAAACTAAAGAAAGAGTAACCAGAAGTCGTGTGGTTCGCTTCTGCAAGGTTCAGTGGGACAACCACCCCGTTGAAGAAGCCACATGGGAGAAAGAAGACGAGTTGAGGGCCCAATACCCCGAGCTATTCGAGTAGCTTTCCAATCTTGAGGACGAGATTCTTTGTAAGGGGGATAGGTTTGTAAGGGAGATTCTTTCCATTTATTATAGTTTTCTAGAAATAAATTATTTTTGGAATACATTTAATACCCTTATAGGCTTAAATGAACTAGAACCTTCATGGAATAACCAAACAAGGGGCAGAAAATTTTGTATATGGTCCCAAGGCCAAGATAAATGTTTGAGAATTTTTACAGATTTTTATCATCCTTGGAAACAACCCAAATATTTTAAACTAGTTTCAGTAATTATTTTTATTCAGAAAAGGATTAAAAATAGTAACGGGCCTCTCTCCCCCAATCTCCCCCCAACCGGCCGGCCCAGCCCACTCCTCCTCGCACCCCAGACTGACAGGCAGACCCCACTCATCAGCGACCCCCTCTCCCTCCGCGCGCGCCTGACAGATCGACCCCACCTGTCGGCGCCAACCCACCCACTCGGCCGAGCCCGACCCCACCCGTCAGCCCGCCCGTTGCCACACCCGCGCCCAGTGCCCAGTGGCCCCCACCTGTTGGATCCATCTTCCCCGCAGGATCCGCCCCCAAATCCCCCCCCCCTCGCCGGCCGAAACCCTAGTCCCCCTCGGATCCGCCTCGCCGGCCCCTCTCCCATTAAATTGGCGCCATTAATCGGTCCCCTGAGCCCTGCTGGCCGTTTCCCCTCGTTAATCCTCGCGATTACACCCCGGGATCGCATTGCGCATGCATGGCCGAGCCTCACCGGCGACATTGAAGACCCCCTCAACTTTCCATGTATACACCGCCCATTTTCCCCCGCCGACGTCCCTATTTAAGCCCCTAGTGCGTCCGCGTCCACCCCTTGCTAGCATTTGCACCGGAATTGAACTGAGCGCCCGCAACACCCTTCCTAACACCACACCGCCGTCCTCGGTCCAGCCGTCACTCGCCGTCACCAGAGAAGACGACCGGCACGGGTAAAGTACCCGTGCCGTGTCGGATTCAATAGCGGTCGTGCGATCGTGATCGGACGACGCAGGTTATATCACATGTGCGGTTTAATCCACGCCGTCAGATCTGAGCGAAGCGATACGGTGTAATATCATTCATCCGTTAGTATTTAAAACCCACAATAGATCTGGGCCATCCATCGCGTACTGGTTCGGCCTTTTAATCTCGCGCGTCCATTTTCATTTAAACCACCCGCCTCGCCTGTGGCCATCCGATCACGATCCAACGGCAGATCCGGATTCGGCGCATGCGCACAGTGCGTGGGTTCATAGTGAATCCGGTTCACCGTGGACCGACGCCTGGTTTTTGATTTAAATTTAATTCCAGAATTGGTTTCAAACTTCTAAATTTCATATCTTGTTCATTTTAACTCCAAATTTAATCATTTCAATTCCAGAAGATTTATAATTTTATTCTCTACATGTTAATGCCATAAAAATAGTAGGTTTATTTTGAGTATTTTATTTTTATTTAATAAAGTATTCAAATGCACTTTAGGATAAACTCAAAATTTATCCATTTCAACTTTAGAAAAATTTATCTTTTATCCTCTTCATATTGGTGTAATAGAAATAATAGGTTTATTCTGAACTTTCTATTTTAAATTAATTGGAAGTTTATAATACATTAGTTTACATTATTATTCCTTTTTAGAGAGGCCATAACTCCATTAAAGTTCATTTTAAAATGCTTATAAAATAAACTCCAGAAAGTTAACCACTTTATTTTCCTTGGTTCAAACCAAACAAAACCTATATGCCTATTGTGTGATTTTTGGATTGTTTAATTGAATGTTACGTTTAATTTATTTATAACGAAAAGACTACGACACCACCGAGGAGCCGGAGTATTATCCGGAAGTTCCTCCCTCACCCTTCGCTGAACAAGGCAAGTCACCAAACCAATCTTTTGAGCATATTGAACCCATGTTTTAATAAACTATCGCTAAAACACATAGGATATACATGCATTAGTCAAATGAAAGCCTTACGATATATTTATTTAGATCCCCCGACCTTGATGTGCAACCCAAGCCATGCTATCTAAGCCTAAACTCATTGTCACCATATTATTAGTACTATTAGCTAGTGTCCAATGTATTGGCACAATCGCTATAAGTTAAGAATGAGTCGTAGTAATTTGATTCTACTATATGATCCTCGTTATTCTTATCTTTGGAATTCTGTCGGTGATGGAGTTGTGGTTGTGAGTGAAAGCATGGTGGGTTCCGGGTGCAAGCTAGGGCATTGGTCGGTAGAACCCGGGGCACTATAAGGACCGGTCTGCGGAATCCGTTGCAATACACTTCCGTACTAACCACAAGTCTAGTGGGTAAGTACTAACTAAGGTATGGAGTGTTCCAAACCGAGGCCATCACTTGGAGATGGGTCAAGCAGCACCTGCGGGTGGCTTGTACCGACGTGACGCAAAAGGGGGTGCGACGTTAGCCGGGATGCGGCCCGGCGCGCCGGTGAAATCTAAAGCGGGTGGTTATCGCTTGGAGCATTTCATGCTGAGGTTTTGGAATGAGTTCCCATGGTATGGGTCATCTCGTTACACTTTGGTGTATGGGATGAGTGCGTGCCTTGTGGATACAGTGGTACACCTCTGATCAGAGTCATAAAATCTTTTCAAAAAGCCGAGCCCACGGTCAAGGGCGGGTTGCGTGACATCCCACAGTTAGTTTACTCTTAATGGTTGTGCATGATGGTTTGACATGTAAGGACTGTTGCGCGAGGAGGGAAAACGTACTCCTCGAGTTATATGGTGTTATGATGTTCATGTTTATTATTTCGCATGATTAAATTTGACTACACTAAATGCAATAACTGAATAATGTACTTTTCCACACTTTTAGCCATTATCCTTCCTTTGTTATTACCTTGCATTACTATTGCATTTGCGGTGGCTTGTTGAGTACTTTTTGTACTCATACCCATTGGACACACAATGCAGAGGATTCCTACTACGAGGAAGATGGTCTGGAGTAGCGACCTTGTCAAGAAGAAAGATCCTGAAGAGGGCGTTCATCATGCTTTTTATTGTTTATTTTATTTTTACGCTTTTGTAATAATATGGTCTACGTACCATGAATGTTTGCCATATGTACGATGTTGCATGATGAACCTCTTGTATTATTGTCTTTCTTTGGACATTCAATAATGTTCCGATTTGATAAATCGAGGCGTCACACGAACCTAGCCTCCGAACCTGGTGAAGGGGGCTCCGAACCTGGCCTCTGAACTTGGTGAAGGGGGCTCCGAACCTAGTGAAGACGGGCTTCGAACTTGGCCTCTGAACCTGGTGAAGGGGGATTTGAACCTGGCCTCCTAACCTGGTGAAGGAAGCTTCGAACCTGGCCTTTGAACTTGGTGAAGTGGCCCTACGAACCTAGTGAAGGGGGGCTTCTAACCTGGGAAGCCCTTAGAAGCTCCAGTTCGAAGCGGTATTCGAAATTCGATATTTCTTGATTTGCTCTTGGTCAATCCTTAAGTACAACGGGAGTTATTTCCCCTAACAGTTACCCATCATTGATGATAAGCTAGCTTATCCGTCATAGATGAGAAATTTTGTGTAGTTACTTCCTCTATTTCATATTGTAAGTTTTTATGGTCTTGCCTAAATTAGATAAATGTATATGTTTTATATATGTGTGTCCACATTTATTAGCATCCATATAAATATGTGTACCGTAGAGAATGAGGGATATAGGCAACACCACAACCAATCAAGGATTCAAGGGGGTCTCCATTGGTATTATATATAGATGATTACACCAGTAATAGGAAGGTACAATAGCCTCAAATGGAGGAGCTAATATAGGCAAAGACACACCTAGAGTTAGGGCAACCAGTCTAATCTGCGTCTGAATACGTAGTAAGATAGAAAGTAGGAGTTGTTGTGAGGTGGAGGTCGACTGAGAGTGTACCCTTCATGTAGCAAATAATGCACTTGGCCAACGCAAGATGAGGCTCGCGGGGATCATGCATGAAGAGTCACACTTGCTGAACAACATAAGAAAAAACTGAATGAGTAAGGGTAAGATACTGAAGGGCCCCGACAATACTCCTATACTCTGAAGGATCAGCAACCAGTGTGCCCTCAGTGACAGATAGCTTGGCATGAGTATCCACATGTGTCGATGTAGAGTGTCACTCTTCCATACCTACATGCTATAGAAGGTCCAGTGCGTACTGGCGATGTGATAAGAATCGCCCATCAGAGGATCGTCTGACCGAGATGCCGAGGAAGAAGTAAAGGTCACCGAGGTAGGTCATCGTGAACTCAGAGTGGAGATCATCGGTGAAGCGCCGTAGAAGCATGGTCGAGGAAGTCATGAGGATGATGTCATTGATGTACAATAGAAGGTAGGTGACATGGTCTCCATCTTTGAACACAAATAGAGACGTGTTAGATCTCTAAGTGATGAAGCCGAGATGACGTATGTATGCGGTGAAGCATTGCTATCAGGCCTGAGGAGCCAGTTTGAGACCATATAAATATCTCCGCAACAAGCAAACATGTCTAGGTGCAGAGGGGTCGATGAAGCCAAACTGTTGCTAATAGTAGATGGTATCCTTAAGCTCACCATGAAGAAAGGCGTTCTTTACGTCAAGTTGTTGAATCCGCCAAGCATTAGAGACAACGATGCTTAGAACAACTCGAATGGTGGAAGGCTTGATGACCGTGTTAAACATCTTGTCGTAGTTGATGTCGTGTTGTTGTGAGTAGCCTCGAGCCACCCATAGATCCGTATGGTGAGCCAATGTTCCATCAGAGTGGAATTTATGCTTGAATTTCCATTTACCCATCACAACATTTGCACCATGAGGGAGGGGCACAAGGCGCCAAGTGCCATTGGTGACTAGGGCATCAAACTTGGTAGCCATTGACTTGCGCCAGTTGGTATCAACGAGTGAACTCTAGTAATTCCCTAGAATTAGAGAGATCGACGTGTGGGTGGTAGAGAGATTAAGCCGCGTGACAGGTTTGATGACGTTGACATGCCCGAGTAACCATCTGATGTGGCCCCATAACCGAGCAAGTCGGTGGAGTATGCACTATTGAAGTAGCCGGGGCAGGAGCCGTGGGTGTGGCCTCAGGCGCTATAGAAGTAGACGAGGCAAGAGCCATGGGTGTGGCCTTCGGTGCAGCACCCATGCGATAGTATAATGGTGAGTAGGCTGAAAGGCGCAAAGGCCTAGTGGAGGATGACCCACCTAGTCATCTAGGCTCTTTCACAGAGGTGGCGGCCATGACCGGCCCAATAGTTGGCCCAAAGGACAACACTTGGCCCTTGGGGCTGGGCGCATCGGCTAGCCTAGCTACAATGGAGTTCATAGGCTGATGAAGTTGCCACAACTACTCAACAATAGATGATGGAGCTATCATGGGCTAGGGCGGCAATGCTACCATTGGCAATAGTTGAGTGTCGTCATCGTCGAGCAGGAAGTCAAACATTGTCGTTGTGGTAGAGGCTTCCGGTGATGTCACAAAAGGAAAAGTGTACTCATCAAAGACAACCTGTCTAGAAATAATGATGCAAAGAGTGGAAAGGTCCAAGCAGTGATAGCCTTTGTGGGAACTCGAGTAACAAATAAAAACACACGCGATAGATCGTGGAGCTAATTTATGGGGTAAAGTGGTAGTGAGGTTAGGGTAGCAAAGATAACCAAACACATGTAAGCGAGAGTAGTCAGGGATGGTGTGATACAAGAGCTCAAAAGGTATGGAATGTCGAACAGATGAGGAGGGGCATCAATTTAGCAAATATGTGGCAGTAACTAGTGTTTCAGTCCAATAAGCGGGTGGCATGTGTGCATGAATAAGTGTGCACACATAATTGTTGAGGGTCTGAAGAATCTGTTCGGCCTTGCCATTTTGAGAAGATGTATGTGGACAAGATAAATGAAGAAGGATGCCATGTGCAGCAAGAAACGCAATAGTATTTGTGTTAACAAATTCAACACCATTGTCAGCTAGAAAACATTTTAGAGGAAGGACAAACTGAGTGGACACATAAGCAATAAAAGCAACAAGGTGTTGATAGACCTCGGACTTGCGGTAGAGCAAAAAGGTCCAACAAAAGTGATTAAATCATCAAGCAACACCAAATAATATAAATAGCTCGAGGAGATAGCAACTGAGATCCAAACTTCGCAATGAATTAACTCAAAAAGTGTATATGTGCAGGAATTTGAACTAGCAAATGGTAGCCACACATGCTTTCTTAGCTGACAAGAAAAACAAAGTGTGTGTGCATTTTTATTACATAGAATGTGAGCTTTACTTTTCAGAATGTCGAGGACAACAGGACTGGAATGACCAAGCCATTGGTGCCACAAAGTCGATGAGATAGCGAGGTTGGCGTGGGCAAAAGTGGTGGAGGTAGTGGATGGAAATGTGTAGATGTCGCTTCCACTATTGCAATGAAAAATCTTGTGCCGGGTTAGGAGGTCCTTGAAGAGAAAAACCAAAGGTATTAAATTCAATAGAACAATGGTTGTCACGAGTAAATTGTCGAACAGAGAGGAGATTGTGTATAAGGGATTGGATGACAAGAATATTGTTTAGAGTAAAGGTAGATGTTGGAGTAGAAAGTGAAGAGTGGTGTAGAGTAATGACAGGAATAGTGGAATCGTTACAAACAGTGATTGAAAGAAATGAAGGGGGAAGGCGAGAAAGAAGTATACCATCTGTGGATGTCATATGCTAGGCGGCACCGGTGTCCATCACCCAAGTACTAGAGCCGTGCAGCGCCATCTAGTTCAAGGCTGCAACGAGACCAGTTTGGTCCCATGATTGGCCCAGCAGTAGGGATGGCTGCACCAGGGTGAAGGTCGTGTGTGCTTGATAGTACATGTCGAGGATGCCTGCCTAAGGCGCTAGAGGGTGTCACAAGAGCGTGCTAGGCATGACACCCCATGGGTTGAAGCAAACCCACGGTTAGAGGGTAGCGGCTTGCCCCGTCTAGTCTGGTGCTGTTGTGGATTTCCACGACCACAACTATGACCTTTGCCATACTTGTTGTCACCACCGCAATTTTATGTAGATCCACCACCACTGGTAGTAGGGGTTGTAGCTGGTGGTGAATGACAACCGCCTGAGCCACATGTTATGGTAGAAGAACTAGTTGCAAATAGGATGCTCTCTGTGGCAACCGGTGTCTCATTAGCTAGACGAAGTTCCTTGAGAAAAAGCTTGTCACGAGCGATAGCAAATGATGACAGGACAAGAGCATTTGCGATGTCATCTGCAGTGTTGGAGAATCATGGGTTGAGGTCGCGTAGAAGGTTCAGGATGAGATGAGACTCGGTGATGGCGTGGCTAACGTCACGAAGGGAGTCGGTGATGGTCTTCATGTGCTGGAGCGATCACCTTGAGTCATGGAGTGGAACTTGTGGTTGAGGAAGATGGCGTGTGATGCTTTGTTTGCTTGGAACAAATTTTTGACAATGACCTAGAGATCACACATAGTTTGATCTAGCTCCATGGTGAGGTCGAGGACATCATCGGCGATGGAACCAAACAACCAACTATGGACGCAATAGTCTGCTTGCTCCTAGGCAGGATCAGTTGGACGCACGGGGGTGGATCCATCGATGTGCGACTTGAAGCCAAACTTGTCACACATAGAGCGAAAGAAGACCAACATGCTCGGAGGAAGCCGCAGGAGCAGTGGCATCCAAGGTAGGCGAGGACATCATGCATGGAGGCAGACGTCACCATGGAGCTGGTTGGTGGCATCGTATAAACAACAGAAGGAAAGGATCAGTTTGATACCATGTAGAGAATGAAGGAGCTAGGAAACAACACACCCAATCAAGGGGGTCTCCATGTAGATGATTACACTAGTTATAGGAAGGTACAATATCCTCAAAGTGAGGAGTTGTTGGTGCATTTTTTGGTCAAACTTTCACACCCATGTGTCCTGGGAGATTTGCTTCACTCCAGTGCAGGTCTTACGTTCTTAGAAGAAGGGTTCAAGACGTGCCAATCAGTTTGACCCTGCAACTGATAAGGGAACATGTAATGCCCAGAATATAATAATCTCAGACTTTATTGAATTTCCAAGGAAAAATAATAAATACAAGACGTTTGTTGTAGCAATTGTGTTAGCTACAACACAGGTTTTGTATGTGTGTGTATGGTGTATAAAATGAACCTCAAAGGGTTCTCTCAGAAGGAGAAAGGATTTATACTGGTTTGGACCTCCCCTAAGGGATAATAGCCCTATGTCCAGTTTGTGGTGGATTTGGCATAGTATGCATCGGTGTAGTGTAGTGAGTTTCAGGGTTTCATGGCCCTGGAGAAGCTAACCAGTTACAAGGGTTTGGCCCTGCTTTTATAGGCACGCAGGCCAAAGGAAAATACCAAAATGCCCTCTATAAGTCATAGGCTCACAGGGGCAAAAAGGGAAAAAGGAGCTAGCTACTGTACAAAGTGCTTTACAGCTTTACAGACGTGTCAGATTAACGTCACTTCTTCACCAGCTAAACGACATACTAGAGGCATAGGGGCACCTGGTATGACTTCTACACTGTAGCAAGGTATAAATATCTGCTGGATTCGGAGTAGGGCCCGGAGCTCTTCAGGTGGAGGGTGCAAGGGAGGCTTCGAAGTACACTCCGAAGTGGGCTTCGAAGTATACTCCGAAGGGAGCTCGAAGGTTAACTCCGAACAAGGCTTAGAGTAACTTCGAAGTTAGCCTCAGACTTAGCTTCTGGCAAACTTTAAGGGATCTTGAGGGCTTCGCTCCGAAGGGCTCCGAAGGGGTTCGGAGGCCTCACTCCAGAGGGCTTCGAAGTGAACCTTGGGACTTGGAAATAGCTTCTTCAGAAAGGAACAGGCTTTGATGGTGTTGGGCGCTGGACCGAAGGCTGTCGGAGGCTGACGTCATTTGGCCCATGTTCAAGGGAAAACTTATTCCCCCAACAGTAGCCCCTCGCTTGCAGGCCTTCGGAACGAAGGGGTGCGTGCGCCCTTGGGACAAATGACAGTAAAAATTACAACTTCAAAGAAAACAGGCCTTCGGAGCTTGGACCGAAGGTGGCTTCGAAATGCGCAGGTAATAATTGCCTGTGTCAGCTGTCAGAATGACCTCGGGGAGATCAACTGACTCCGCAACGGCTATAAAATTGACCGTTAGAGTGCACCGGGTCGCTTTAGCTTCGCCGGAGGCCCACCTGTTAGTGGCTTCGGCACGCGAACCGTCAGGATTTTTACCGCCATAAATAGGGATTTACCGCACACGGCTTCGACACACCTCTCATTTGCTTTCTTCTCAACGCCTTGCATCCTTCGCTCTTTTCTCCTCCTTAGCTTCGCGTGAAGCCCACCTCGCAAGCTTTAGTGCCCTTCGCGTCGAAGCTCCACAAAATGCCAAAGAAGGTTGCTTCAAAGGCTTTGGCCTTGGGCTCGAGCTCAAGCTCCGCCCAAGCGCAGGCAGCAGCAGCAGCGGCAGGGAAGACTGCACCGAGGCGGTTGGGGCCGAAGGATCTTCGGTTGCCATCCGACAAGTTCGAGCAGACTTTGGAGATGAGGGCCTCGATCTCGACAGAGGAGTCTGTCCGAAGGGCCTGCACGGGGAAGATCGCGTTGAAGATCCAGCTTCGAGTTCCGGAGAAATCGGAGGCCATACCGAGGCCTCGGGCTGACGAAGTGGTACTGTTTGAGGCCTTCTTTGAAGCCAGCCTTGGACTACCGGCGGTGGGGATGCTGAGCGAAGTCCTGAAGGCTTACAACCTCGAGCTTCCTCAACTCTCGCTCAACGCCGTGGCGAGGCTTGCAGTGTTTGAATGGGCCATGAGGGCCAAAGGCTACGAGGGCCGCGCCGACGTCTTCGTTGCTCTTCACGACGCCAACTGCCAACTGAAGCTAAGGGAGGGTGCAGACTGTGTCAAGAGGGCTTTGGCCTTCGGAAGCGCCAACTTACAACTTCAGAAGGAGTACCAAGATGCCTTCCCGGCGAGGGCCGCCAACAGCAAATGGTATTCGAGGTGGGATCAAGAGTGGTTCTACACCTTCATCGGCGCGAACTCTCCCCTTCGGAGTATCAATGCACTTATCTTTTACCGGCACGAAGGCGTGGTGAAGACTAGCCCTGACACCCTTCGCTCGAGGATCTCGCTCCTTCGGAGGGTTGTCGCGAAGATGAGCATGAGGGACCTCGTTGAGGAGTTCATCACCCTCCGGCTCAGCCCCCATGCGCGCTCTTGGCCGGAGGGTCTATTCCAACCTTCGGGCTGAGGGGGCCTAAACAAAGTGGAAACAGAACACCTCGATAAGACTTCGAAGCCTTTCCACTTTCATACTTCGCCAAAAAACTTTATCCTGACTTGGAAACTTTGATGAAGCCACTCTTGAAGTGAGGACTCCGGACGAGGCCATCGTGGCGGCGGAGCGCGTTGTCGAGGCCCCGACACCTAAAGAGCAAGCCCAACGGCTTACGCTGGTGGGGACCTAGGAGCACTGGAATAGGTGTGGACCCTGCTCGTCTTCGAGGAGGTCCAGGCTCTGCCAGACTTCTCCCACCTTGTACCATCGACAACCGGCTCCAAGAGGAAAAGGGGGGACGACGACGAGCCCAAAACTTCGAGGGCTCAGTCGGAGGTCCTCGCGACCGAAGCCTCTACTCCGGAGGAGGCAACAGTTGCGAACCCTCAAACAGAAGCGGAGCCATCAAGGGCTCGGTCGATAGCTATCGAGGTGGTAGCGAAGATCTCGACGGCGACAGCTTCAGGCGCGGAGGTCGAAGCGCCAGCTTCGCAGCAGAAGGATTGGGGGCACACATTGACCCCTCTACCTTCGAAGACATCTCCGACGAAGGTAAACACTTTAAACATACTTATCTTTTATATGTGGATATTGACTTGAACTTTTTTTGCAGAAGATGATGCCGGTGCGAGGCCCACCACACTGAAGCCAGCGGAAGCCTCCGGCAGCAGCAGCAGCGGCAGCAGCTCGGAGTCCGACAGATCCTCGTCTGAAGAAGACGGAGGCCACGGTCGCGACGAAGGGGACCCTCGAGGTGATGAGGAAGTCGAGGTGGTGGACTGAAGCCTAGCTCTGTCGAAGCCTGTGCAGGCGGTTGCGGTGGAGGAAATCATCCAGCCTCTGCTGCCGAAGGGGGCCATGACTGAGGCGGCCATCCATGACTTCTGAGAGGGATGCGCAGCTGCGGAGGTAGGAGGCTTGGTGGCTCAACTCAGCCACTTGAACCCCATGGACCTCTTTATCAACGCAAACGAAGCCCTCATCCAGGTGAGCGAAGTCCTACGCAGCCTTCGAGTTGTACTTTGGTCTTCGATCAACACTAATGATTTTCTTGAACTCTTCCAGGCCTTCGCACTGAACGCTGCAGCATCAACTTCTGCGGACAGGCGGATGACGCGCTTGGCAGAGGAGAGGGATGCCCTCTGACGTGAAGTCTCGGTGGAAGCCGAGAAGCGAAGGCGGGCCGAAGCTTCAGCCGAGGCGGCGAGGGCCGAGGCCGACAAGGCTAGGGAAGCCTTGGCCTCGGAGACCGACAGGCTCCGAGCGGAGCTTCAATCTATGAAGGATGCCGGAGCCCAGCTGGCAGAGAAGAACTCCAAGCTTCGCCAAGGATCTCACTGCCTTGAAAACTTTGCCATTGGCAATAGCAACGAAGCCACTCTGAGCCTGACCGAGGTCATAGAACAAATAGGGACCGAGTGTCGGGCTCCATACTTCGGCGGCCAGGATCCAATTGGGACCGCGTCGCATTTTTGAAGATGGTGGCTGTGACGATGGAGCAATCTTTGAAGGGCTTCGCTTTGATGGCCGGCCGAGTGGCGGGTCAAGGGGTGTTGCAAATGCTTCACGACGCGGGGTGCAACCACCTCGAAGGAGCAACCTCGGCGACCCTTGTGGCCTTCGGAGGCCAACACTTGGTGACACCTCCGGCCGGCGTCCGCGGAGCCTGGCGGCGACTTCAGGAGCCTTGGAAGGCCCAAGGCTGCGAAGCAGTCCTCGAACTCTAGAAGGCCATCCGCCTTCGCCGAGCTAGGGCGCATGCCTCGCCAGCTCAGCCTTCAACGTCGGCACCTCCGCCTCCAAAGGTGTAGATCTCCTTAGGCTCCTTGTAATTCTTAGCTGTAGGCTTGTAAAAACTTATCAGTTTATTAATATAAATGTGGGGGTACTTTATACCTGCCCAGGCTCAGTCTCCGAATGTTGACTTCGAAGTACTTGAGGACTCTGAAGAACTTCGCCAGTTATGGGTGATCCTCGAGGTAGCTAGGTCCGAAGGCCCCCCTCGGTTTAAACTTCATAGGGGGCCTAACGGTGAAGCCGTCCCCGAAGTAGCCTAGGATCTGCTGGCTATCGTGAAGACGGAGTCCCTTCGGAGTTCTTCATCCTTGCCAGACTTAAGCTGCTTTGCAATAGACTCTCGTAGCGAGGGGGTATATCCTTCGTGAACGGCATTGGCAGGCGATGAAGCCTTAGACTTCTCTGCCTTCGACACGGCACTGCTTGCCCCGCAGACTTGGACAAACCTGCAAAGTGGAAGATGAGGTCTGTGGGCTTCGGGGCGTGGACGAACCGGACGTGGGAGAGTAGGCTCTGACGAGGCTTCGTCTAGCCGAGGGGGCCCTAGCTGAAAGAAGGGCAAGCGAGGGTTGGGGCCTCGAGCTCGCTTTTTCTTAGGCTTAGATACATACTACTCGTAGTTTTGTTTTCGAAGTGTAGTTGTAACATACTTCTCAATTATCATTCAATGAATGAGATTTGTTATACTTGCATACTCCGTCTGCATGCTTCGCATGGTTTGATGGCTTCGAACGTTTTTAGCTTGTCACGCTCGTACTACTCATTACATTCGCACACTTCACATACATACTTCCCCTCTTGCTCGTGGCAGCTAGGTACTTAGTCGTTGCTGGTGCGGGCAATTAAAAATGCGAAGGGGTGCGCCTTTTTGGCAGCTTCGGATGCTTATATTACATCGAGCGAAGGCCTCTTTTGGGCTTCGAACGCGCTAATTTGGAGCGAATCAAGGCTTCAGCGTAGCCAAATTTAAGCAAAGCATGCTTCGGCACGCTTGGAATTGGATGTTGTGCATGAGCGAGGCTCTGAAACGCACTTAGATTTTAAGTGAAGCATGACTTCGAGATGCTTAATTTTTAGATTAGATCACGTCACGCGAAGCGAGGCCTCAGTGCGTGTTCAGATAGCGAAGCAAGGCTTCTTGAGCTTGATCCTGTAGTGAATGAAAAGGATATTTGGTGTGGATTCACCGAACCTGCGATAGGTTGAGCCACCTTCGACTCTGGGTCACCTATGACCCTGGGCCACCTTCGACCCGGGGATGCATCAGGCCAGAGCCTGGAATCCCGGACTTGTCGAGCCATCTCCCGGAAGTCTCAAAGCCCACTGCTACGGGCTTGGAGGTGCTGTGTAGCCTTCGGAGGGGTGCTCCGGATTTTGTAAAGCGAAGCAAGGCTTCGAATTTTAAACAAGGCGAAGCTAGGCTTCGGGTTTTTGGTAAGATGAAGCAAGGCTTTGAATCTTTAAAAGGAAATGAGGCTTCGATTTCAAAACGCGAAGCATAGCTTCGGTTTTAAAACACGAAGCGAGGCTTCAATCTTTCAATAAGATGGAGCAAAAGTTTGCTTTAAAGGTGAAGCAAGGCTTCGACTTTAAGGCGAAGCAGGGCTTCGATTTTAAGGCGAAGCAGGGCTTCGATTTTATATTAATGTAATTGCAGATTGGTACATCGAAGGGATGCTTCGGCAATGTACATACCTCGTAGCCCCTGGGGCTTTGACGGCCTTCGACATATGAAGCGGAGCCCCTTGCTGGAGGGTGAGCTCCGAAATGCGAAGGATGGAGGAAGGCGAAGAAGGCCTTCGAACTGCACCCGAAGCCCCTTGCCGGAGGGTACGTGAAGCAAGAAAAGCTTCGAAGCTCCCCCCTCAAGCGCACTTTGAATTGCAGACAGTGGCAGAGAACTTAGCTTTTAGGACTAAGGTCGTGACGGCGCCAACTGTTGTAGCAATTGTGTTAGCTACATCACAGGTTTTGTATGTGTGTGTATGGTGTATAAAATGAACATCGAAGGGTTCTCTCAGAAGGAGAAAGGATTTATATTGGTTCGGACCTCCCCTAAGGGATAGTATGCCTCGGTGTAGTGTAGTGAGTTTTAGGGTTTCATGGCACTGGAGAAGCTAACTAGTTACAAGGGCTTGGCCCTGCTTTTATAGGCATACAGGCCAAAGGAAAAGACCAAAATGCCCTCTATAAGTCATAGGATCATAGGGGCAAAAGGGAAAAAGGAGCTAGCTACTGTACAAAGTGCTTTACAGCTTTATAGACGTGTCAGATTAACATCACTTCTTGACCAGCTAAACGACATACTAGGGGCAGAGGGGCCCTTGGTATGACTTCTACACTGTAGCAAGGTATAAATATCTGCTGGATTCGGAGTAGGGGCCGGAGCTCTTCAGGCGGAGGCTGCAAGGGAGGCTTCGAAGTACACTCCGAAGTGGGCTTCGAAGTATACTCCGAATTGGATTCTCGGAGACTTAGCTTTGAATTGGCTGGAAAGGGTCCGGAGACTGGCTCTGGGGAGCTCCGAAGGGAGCTCGAAGGTTAACTCCGAACAAGGATCGTAGTAACTTCGAAGTTAGCCTGAGACTTAGCTTCTGGCAAACTTTAAGGGATCATGAGGGCTTCGCTCCGGAGGGCTCCGAAGGGGTTCGGAGGCCTCGCTCCAGAGGGCTTCGAAGTGAACCTTGGGACTTGGAAATAACTTCTTTAGAAAGGAACAGGCTTCGACAGTGTTGGGCTCCGGGCCGAAGGCTGTCGGAGGCTGACGTCATTTGGCCCCTGTTCAAGGGAAAACTTATTCTCCCAACAACGTTCATCACATGACCACGTACATTATGCAAATCAAAGGTGGTTCTTAGACCACATTATTACACAATTGATAAATAAAAGAGAAACTAGGAAAATAAATCCTCTAGATGAACGCCTTCTTCTAGTCTCGCGCCTTGACTGGGTCGCTATTCTAGACCATCCTCCTCCTCGTAGTACGCTACCTCTGATTTGGTGAGTCAACAGGGGTGAGTACAATCGTACTCAGCAAGCCATCGAAATGTAAATATAATGCAAGGTAATAACAAAGGAAAGTAGTGGCTCATGTTTGCGGGGTACACTTGTAAAGCAGTTAATGAGATCAGGTTTTTAGTACAGAAATTAAATCATGAGTAAATGCATCATCTTCTACCTCGAGGGGTACAGTCAGCCCACCCTCACTCAATAGTCCTTACATGCCATTCCATCGTGCAAACATTCATGTAAAAGTAAACTAACTACGGTGAACATTGCCCAACCCGCCCTTAACCATGGGCATGACTTTTCAAAAAGATTATACTCTGATCAGAGGTATACTAATATACCCATAAGGCACTCATTCCCATACACCCAAGTGTGTCATGATGACACCACGTCACCTCGAAGGAACTCATGCCAAAACCTTTAGCATGGAACGCACCAACTCAATAACACCCTCTTATAGGTTTCATACGGCGCCACAACGCGTTGGGCCAACGACGTACCCCCCTTGAGCCTCGTCGGTACAAGCCACCCGCAGGTGTCACTTTCCCCCTCCATTATGGTGCTTTAAGTTGGAACGCTCCATACCTCCAGTTAGAACTTACCCACTAGACTTGTGGTTAGTACGAAATGTTTTGCAACAGATCTCGCAGACCGGTCCTTATAGTGCCCCGGGTGCTACCGACCAATGCCCTAGCTTGCACCCAGAACCCACCATACTTACAAACTTAACCAAAACTCCATAACCAACATAATTCTAGGGATGAGAGAAATATCGGGGAAATCATATAATAGAATCCAACTGACTACGACTCATTTTTAACCTATAGAAGTTGTGTCGGTACATTGGACACTATCTAATATTTATCCTTTACAGGTGACAAGGAGTTTAGGCTCAATAAGCATGGCTTGGGTTTGCACAACAGGGTCGGGGATATAATAAATATAGTGTAAGGTTCTTCATTGGACTAATGCAATTATAACCTATGAGTTATAGCAATCATTATTAAAAATGGGCTCAATTATGATAAAAGTGGGGGTTTTGACTTGCCTTGATCAGCAAATGGTGATGGTGGGACCTCTAGAAAATACTCCGGATCCTCGACGGCGGCGTAATCTTCTCGGGACCCAATTTAAAGAGAATAAACAATTAATAAAATAAAAATAACATTACAAAACATATGAATTAAATGGGCTAAATTTGTAGAGAATTTAATTTAGAATTTTCTAAAATTTCAATGGTGAAATTTGGAGTTAAATTGAGTGAGATATGAATTTTTGAAGTTTAAATTGAATTTCTGGATTTTATTTAAATTGAAAATAGCCTCTGGTCCACGGTGAACCAGGTTCACCGTGAACCCACGACTGCGCGCGTGGACCGTTTTCATCTGGTCCGTTGGATCTAGATCACTCGGATGTGGTTCAAGCGCGGAGTTAAAGTCATAGTGGATGGCCATGATTAAAACAAATGAAGGGGTACACGATGAACGTCTGGGATTAAATGCGAAGTTTAAATGAAAACTAACGCTCCAGATTAAAATATACCCCTTCATTGAGATATAACTGTCTAGATTGAAGGCGGGGTTTTAATGAAATCCATCAGTCGAGATCACTTGATACCGGTTCGACGAGATCAGAGGGTTCATATTAGATCCGAGGGCGATCTAATCTAAACCGTCTGTCTCGGATCCGACGGTTGTGATCTCGTCTGGCACGACATGTGGTAACGGTGAGGGATATCGTATTCACCGACGCCGGCAGTGCACGGTGGCACGTGCGACGGCGACGGCGATGACCGGGGACCTGATCTAAATGCCAAAATGGAAAGGGTTGAGGGTGCGGTCATGATGGTACCAGAATTAGGGCTTTGGGTCGTCGGGGTGTGGCCGGCGACGAGCGGGACAGTGGAGTTCATTCGGGTCGATGGCGACAGCGGCGCTCCGGCGGTCCGCTGGTCCAGTGAAGGTGAGGTCAAGGAAGAGTACGCGATGACGGTCTCGAAGGTGTCGACGGCGAGGACGACGGCGGTCTCCGCTGGCAGCAAGAGGCGACCAGAGCTCGAACGGAGGTGGTGGTGCTAAGGGGAACGCTGGCATTCGGGAAAGCGGGGACTAAGGCGTTTTCGAGTAGCTTGGGGTGCGGTGGAGGCCGGGGTACTTATAGGGGTTGCCGGCGTCGAGTAAGGCAGGTCGAAGGAAGGAAACCGAGGAGGATTCATAATGTGCGCCGATGAACTTTCCATGCGCTCGGATTCATGCCCTCAGGACGAGATCGCATCGGCTCTTAGAAGGAAAGGGATCACCGGTGTGAGGCAAACCGAGGGGAGGGATCAATTTGGCGAACGACATCCCACGACGGCGGATTTTGGAAAGGGGCTCACCGGAGATGGAAAGGGGATTCCTTTCCATCGGAGAAGACAATACTGATAGGTGGCCCCCACCTATCAGTGGGTGCGGGCGAAGGCGAGCACGCCGACAGGCTGGCCCTAGCAGACAGAGGCTGAGGGGGGCGTGTGGCTGTCCAGTAGGGCTTAGCAGGGCGCGGGAGGGAGAGATCGAGAGCGGGGCGGCGCCGACAGAGGGGTCCCACATGGCAGTGACGTGGGCGATGGACTGGGCTGGGCCGAGGGAGAAATGAGGGAGGCAGCCTAATAGCATTTAAAATTCATTTTCCGATTAAAATAATTACAAAAATTGATGTATAAATTTAGAGCTAAAAGCAAAGGTCCTAAAATGTTGTAAAAATTCACAAAAATATATCTTGGCTCCTAGAACCTACCATAATTTTATCATCCTTGAATTTGGATTATTTCTCTATGTTTTGATTTATTTTGGCAGTTTCCCTTTTCTTTAATATAAATTTACTCCTTTTATTTGGAAATGTTATTATTCTCAATTTATTTTATCTTGGAAAATTTAGGGTGTTACAGAACATAAAGTATGACATTAGTAGCATGTCCTATCGGCTATCGAGCTGATGACCGCGACGGGGAGGGGATATTCGTGGAATATCATGCCGATCGGCCATGAGGCCGATGACCTGAGATGAAGTGATCGGGCGAGCGTGCCATCGGCCGATAAGATGAACAGTGAACCACGCAGGCCGATGGATGCTTTTCCGATGACTTATGAGATGTAGCGTGGAATCAAAGTAACCCATCGGCTTGTACTCCGACGAAAATAAATAAGATGTGTCAGATAACAAGTCTATATCATGAAAATCATCACAATAACTAGATCGGACCTAATCGAGACAGTAGCTAGTCACGATGATCTTAATAATATATCAAAGAATCAGGCATGTTTTATTGAGATGAACGGTATATAACATGAAAGATATACAATAGCAAGAAATGTCGGACATAACCGATGAAGCCTCAAACTATCACACCTAGATCACATAAATCTAAGAGATCAAACTAAACTGATGCAACCTTAGACCTAGCCAATACACCGAGAACAACTGGTGATCGTACGGTTTCAAGGTTCACCTCAAGAGATCAAACTAAATTGAGGCAGCAATGAGGATACTGATCTAATCAGTACGGATGTCGGGGTGGCGGGACTCACCTCTTCACCGGAGATCGAAACAATGCAGCTCAACTCCATGTGCTGAACCCCGCCGAAATAAACCTTGGAGACCAAGGGTGGCGATGCGCCAAGTAGTTGGTTGACAGAGATATGTTTTTTAAGCTAACTAGGGATACATATTTATAGTCTAGAGACTTGTCGTCCAAGCACTATATCTTAACTGATTCTAGATAATCCTTATCTTCTATTTTCCCGCATCTTATATCGATCGGCTCCTTCTGCGTCCGATCGTCTTATAACAATATGGACGGGGTTCCTTAATTTTCTTTGACTGAACCTTTTTGACTTATGTTGATCGTGCGACATTTTTAGTGGGCCTGGATTTAACCAAATCTTAACGTCAACAAGAACTAATCTAGACAAAGACACATTTATACAATATCACTAATACGTATAACTACAAAGTCTTATAATATAGAACGGAGAGAGTATATTTTAACTTTTTCACAGGTAAAATGGAAAAGTCAGTACGGGCTAGAGACGAACGATCGAGTGCAGCAATACGCCCAGGGCCGTTCCTAGAATTCTGGGGGCCCTAGGCGAAAAAAAATTAGGGGCCCTTCGATCTATTTCTAGTGGGTGGGCGAATTGCATGGGTAGACGTACAAGGGTATTAGCGATGGGCAACGGCAGTAGGTGAGCATCGGTGAATCGACAACGCCACCTCCTACCATGTTGTCAGTCGAATCACTCATATGGCTCACCGCGAGGGCATAATCATCATCGCTACCATCCACCGGCCTAGCATTAAAATTTAGAATGGGATTTAGACCAGTCACTATTCACTAGTGCTTTAGGCTTCAGTGGAGTAGCTGAGGCGACGAAAGCCTTGCACATCCATTGTTCGTTGCCCATTGCGACATTGTCATAGAGGGAGTCATGCCTTCGTGAGCCAACAAATGGGGGATTTAGGTTGCTGAGTGAGCAGGCGAGGATTTTGGGCGATATTACGGGTGGACAAGCGTTAGTGCTTGGCTGCCTAGCTAGCTTGCATTTGCCCATGCTGGACTGCTAGCGTGCTACATTGGAGTATTGGACTAGGGCGATATTGTGCTAGGCAAAGTTCCAATTTCTAAATTTGTTGTGCTGCATGCTAGGCCATTTTGGGGTTGTGAACTATGGTGTAGAAAATATAAAATAATAAATTATATACACATATATAAATTCATATATAAATTAGGGGCCCTAGATTTATTGGGCCCTAGGCGGTCGCCCCTCTGGCCCTGGCCCAAGAACGGCCCTGAATACGCCAAAAACCACCCGGTGAGTTCCCCCTAGCTAGCCAGCCAGCCTTTAGCTACCACGGTGGCGCACACGCTCCACAGCCCAGAAAATCAGGCCACCGAGCTGAGAGCGAGGTGCGGGCCCGGAAAAATCTCCGCGGCCACCTCTCCGCCAATGGGGTGGCGGCGCCCACGTGACATCCCTCCACTCCCCCCTCTCCCACCTCCCCTATTTCTATCTCCTCGCCACCGTCGTTTCCCTGCAGCGCAGGCTTTTAGTTGCATTGGCTACCTGCTTGCCGCAGCGACCTCTCTCCCGGCCCTCTTTCACTCTTTGCTACCTTCTCCTCCTATACAGCCGAGCTAGCTACTGGATCAGCGGCAGCGACTCCTGGTCTCCTGGAGCTGGAGCTAGATACAAGTGTCTATTAGTCAGCTAAGCTAGCTAGCTAGCTAACCAGAGTGGTCAAGCTCGTCGCCGCCATGGGAGACTCTTCGTCCTCAGCTTCTTACATCAGAATGGTAAATATGCTAGAGCTGAAAGTAGTGTTTTTTTGGATGGCATGCGTACTTTGGTAGGTGCATCAAATGATATAATAGGTGTTTTGACTCCGCACATGCTTGTGCTGCATGCCACTGTTGCAGGTTCACCACCTGATAGAGAAGTGCATTTGCTTCAACTTGAACAAGGAGGAGTGCATGGATGCCCTCGAGAAGCATGCCAACGTCAACCCTATCGTCACTTCCACAGGTACCACCAGAGACTACTGCTGAGCTAGCTAGCTAGCTTCGCGGCGCCCAAATTAATTAACTTCATTCTATGCAGATCCGACTATATATATACGACAATATATTTCTTGCAAGCTACAGTACAACTTGTACGTTTTGTATACAGTAGATGACATACAGTGAACTAGGTGGTGGCTAAGACATTTTTAGGCTGTAACTATTCTATTGTCACCATTTGCGTACCACCATTATATTTATTGGTATTGTGGTGTGTATCGAATTATTTACTTTAGCTGTAGCTCTGTATGTATATATCATTTCATGTGAGTCGTGACTTCGTGAGCTGAGATATATATGATGTGGAAACATCATTAATTTGGTCTTGTGGCTCCAGTATGGAAGGAGCTGGAGAAGGAGAACAAGGAGTTCTTCGAGACGTACAACAAGGACCACCAGGAGCGCAGCCACATCGAGCCGGAGACGATGCAGCGGATCCAGAAGATGCTCTCCGACGCGGCTGCCTCCAAGGGCTCCTCCGACGAAGACGATGACGACGAGAGCTAGCTAGTTCATTCGAGAGAGTTCACGGCTAGCTAATATTCCATCTAGTTTGTTGGGGAAATATAATATCCCGTGCAATCGTGTAATCGTGCGATCTGGTGCATCCAATAAAGATTCAACGGTTACATATGAAAAAAAGTAAAAAAATACTATATTTCACGTATAACCGTTAGATCTTGATTGGATGCATCAGATCGCACGATTGCACGATTGCAAATTGCACAGAATATTTCTCCTAGTTTGTTATATATAATATATAGATCGTTTTTAACGTGTACACAATAAACTATCTTACTTCACGTTGCCAGCTCGAACCATGCACGCACGCATGCATCATCCATTGAGAGCTATTTGCACCTCGTGCAGATATAGTACAGACCGCATTTAATTATAATTATATGCAATAAGAATAACTGTAGATTAGTCGGCTAGTAGCTAGCTAGCCTCCATAAAACCTGCACATGCATCCATGTAACTGTACTATATATTAGGACAATAATTTGCAGGTATTGATATATGTCTAGCGTTTGTATCCTCTGTTTGCTTTACGTACGACATAAATGCACGTGGAATATTCAGGAGGCCAGGACCGACCTATATATGCAGCTGTCGATCGATCTAAAGATGCAGCAAATCCTTCGGTGACACGTGGCGATGACCTGTACCTGGCTTACCCATCAGCCAGGGCCAAGGGCTAAGTACTGGCAGCTACTCTACCTCTTACATTCAAATTAATTAAGCCATTGTTTGTTTCAACTTCTAGCTAGCCGATTTAAGTATCTAGCCGGTGATAATCACTACGGGAACGACATATTTGCCGAGTGTCTGAAATTTTGCCGAGTGCATTTTTTCGGACACTCGGCACAAGCTTGGTTTACCGAGTGTTTTTTTGAAAAACACTCGGCAAAAAATATTTGTCGAGTGTTTTTTTTAAACACTCAGCAAACATGATACTAACGAGCGTCATAACGGCGTGCTAGCGCGGGTCGAAAAAAAATTTCGGGTTTGCCGAGTGTTTTTTAAATACACTCGCAAAGACACTTGGTTCGCCGAGTGTTTTTTAAAAAGCACTCGGCGAACCCAATATTTTTTCTGTGTGTAAACCTTATTTCGATCCTACAGGATATTCCCAATTTGGTTTTATCTTGAATTTTTTCTACAATCCAAATACAATATATGTTATCTCATGTAAAAAATTCACATTTTTTTGGTTCAGTTGTTATTTTTAATTTATTAAGTATGTTTTAGGATTTAAATTGAAATATGTGAAATTTGAACTATAAGTGCCTAAAATAATTAAGAAAAAATATATAAAATTCATATTTATGTTTCCTAGTATATTATGAGTTTTAATGCACTAAATTTAAAGAATGTTTGAAAATTTTATGTTACAACACTCTATTGGTAACGTCGAGCTCAATAGTTTTTAATTCTAAATAAATAATTGAAGTCTGAAAAATATGAGACTTGTCATGGGTGTTATTATATGATACATAGATGTTGTGATAAAAAATTAAAAATGTTTCAATAAAATTATAACATAGAGTGTTTAGAAATCGGAGATTGTGAGAGAAAGAATTAAGGTTTAGAGAAGAAATGAGATTGGTTTGAAAGAAGTTTGATGGTTAAATCATTTTTATACTTGAAATTTTTTCTACACTAAAAATACAACATAAATTATCTCATGTAAAAATTTCATATTTTTTGGGTTTAGTTTGTTATTTTTAATTTATCAAGTATATTTCTAGGATTTAAATTGAAATAGGTGAAATTTGAACTACAGTTGCCTAAAATAATTAAGAAAAAATATATAAAATTCATATTTATGTTCATAGTATATTATGAGTTTTAATGCACTAAATTTAAAGAATGTTTGAAAATTTTATGTTACAACACTCTATCGGTAACGTCGAGCTCAATAGTTTTTTAATTCTAAATAAATAAATCGAAGTCTGAAAAATATGAGACTTGTCATGGTGTTATTATATTATACATAGATGTTGTGATAAAAAGTTAAAAATGTTTCGATAAAATTATAACGTAGAGTGTTTAGAAATCGGAGATTGTGGAGAAAGAATTAAGGTTTAGAGAAGAAATGAAATTGGTTTGAAAGAAGTTTAATGGTTAAATTATTTTTATACTTGAATTTTTTTCTACACTAAAATATAACATAAAGTATCTCATGTAAAATTTCACATTTTTTGGTTTAGTTTTGTTATTTTTAATTTATTAAGTATATTTCTAGATTTAAATTGAAATAGGTGAAATTTGAACTACAAGTGCCTAAAATATTAAGCAAAAAAATATATAAATTCATATTCATATTGTCTAAAAATATATTCATATTTTTGAATCTGTTTTAGTCATTACGCATTATGTTTGAAAATATATATGATTTAACAAAAACTATCAAGAAAATACTGAAAATGTTTTTAGCAAAAATTAAAATTTGTTTGCCGAGTGTCATATTTGAGACACTCGGCAACCAGATTGGCGGGTGCCCAAAAATTTTTTTGCCTGGACGCGCGCTTTGACCGAAATTTTGAAGTAGGTGCCGAAACTTTTTCGCCTCGACGCACGCGCGGAATTTTTTCTGCTTCTTTAAAACCAGTGTCTTCGCCTCCTCTTCCCTACATCACTTCCTTCTTCTCTTCCACCAATACTTCCCACCGCCGCTGCCTCGTCGTCGTCCGTTGCATCGTCGTCGGTCCACGCCTCGCCGCGGACGCCCGCCACTCATCGCCGGTCTACCACCTCATCGCAACGCCCCATCATCCTCTCTCCGTTCGTCGCGACGTCAACCTCGTCGCCGTCTCCGCCAAGTTACGGCCATCACCGCGCCACGCCCTCCGCACGACCATCTACGCGTCGCGCCTCCCCACCGTGTCATGCCACGCTCGACGCATGGCCACCCTCGCCGCGCCTCGCCGCTCGCACCTCGTCGCGCCCTACTGCCGACATCCCATGATTCGGCCACCCCACCGCGACACGTCATGCTCGCTAGATGTTCGATGAAATGTGTATAGGATGTCTATCGGTGCTACACAATTTTTTTATTTTCGGTTTTTCTGTTTGTCGAGTGCCAAATCTTGGGCACTCGGCAACTTATCCGTTATGTCTGTGTTTCTCACCGTGAAGTTACTTTATTCGCCGAGTGTATATGGCACTCGGCGAAAGGTTCGCGAGTGCCCGAAAAAACACTCGGCGAACCTCGCTTTGCCGATAATGAGTTTGCCGTGTATACTTCGCCGAGTGTAGCACTCGGTGAACCTTTTACCGAGCGCAAAAGAGGTTTTGCGAGTGTGCCGAGTGCCTTAGGCACTCGGCGAAATCCTGTTCTCCGTAGTGAATCAAGAGAAGTTGTGTTTCTAGTTTTTCTGAATTCTAGTTTATTTTTAGATTATATAACTAATGATTATTATCTAGGTCTAAAATCTAAATTGTTTGTTTTAGTTTCAGATTATAAAAACAGCTAGCGAAACCGAGATACAGCGAACACAGCAGTATGCATGGTTCCGTAAAAATAAACACACATGGGAAAATGGAGATGTTGGTGTATGGAGATGTGGTGTAAAAGATTACACACAAATTCAAATAGCCTCAAAGCCAAGCTTAGAGACGAAGCTTAAGTTCACACCGATTCAGGCTTCGGGAGGAATAATAACCTTACGTCCAATTCAAAATGTATTTCTGAGGTTGAGTTTGGTCCTTATTATAGTAAAATGACATGTATTTATAGGCAATGATACAATAGAAAAAGTATTTTATCCTCTAATTATAACGATTATATAGGCTCTATACATAAACTTTATAGAGACATAATAGTAAAATAAATATTAACACAACCTAAAAACAAACGTCTTGTCACATATGGCCCCGTGCCTTCGGAGTGGAGACCCTTCGTAGCTGTAGCGGGGAGACTCTTTGGGATTTTTTGACTGCCGCACAACGGCCTTCGAATCTTATATATAGGAAGGCTCCGCGTCTTCGAAACAATTCGTTTAATTTATTTTCTCCCAACAGTTTGAATATATTAGGCTGGGGTTGCAGTCATTCGGCAGGTGATCGAGAAATTAAAGCTGGATGCTATGCTGCTGTAGTACTACGACACTAGTGTAGCTAGCTAGCTGGCGCCTGGCGGCTGGCGCTCCGGCCTCGTCGGTGTCCTCTTCTTCCTCCAGCCGCGCGCTTCACGAGCGTACTAGGTGCGCCCGCGCCGGTACTTACGTGATCGGTCGACCGACCTCCGAGCCTCTACTCTAGAAATTTATCCGCCGCAGTGGTCGTCGCTCGCCGCCACATCTCGCCGGCGGCTGCGAGCTGGGGGACGGCGCGATCGGCCACTCCATAGATCCCACAGTACAGCACAGCGGATTAGAGCTTCCTCTTCCCGTGAATGTGACGCATGCATGCCCTCTGGCTGGCCGGCCCCGTCTCGCTCGAGCTACAGTTCGTGCGCGCGGAGAGAGCAGCACTCGTCGACCGTGCCACTTGTCTAAGAGCTGCTCTAA
>JAAALK010000284.1:10005327-10114356 GCA_019279435.1 Zizania palustris
GATGACGTATGTATGCGGTGAAGCATTGCTATCAGGCCTGAGGAGCCAGTTTGAGACCATATAAATATCTCCGCAACAAGCAAACATGTCCAGGTGCAGAGGGGTCGATCAAGCCAAACTGTTGCTAATAGTAGATGGTATCCTTAAGCTCACCATGAAGAAAGGCGTTCTTTACGTCAAGTTGTTGAATCCGCCAAGCATTAGAGACAACGATGCTTAGAACAACTCGAATGGTGGAAGGCTTGATGACCGTGCTAAACATCTTGTCATAGTTGATGTCGTGTTGTTGTGAGTAGCCTCGAGCCACCCATAGATCCTTATGGTGAGCCAATGTTCCATCAGAGTGGAATTTATGCTTGAATTTCCATTTACCCATCACAACATTTGCACCATGAGGGAGGGGCACAAGGCGCCAAGTGCCATTGGTGACTAGGGCATCAAACATGGTAGCCATTGACTTGCGCCAGTTGGTATCAACGAGTGAACTCTAGTAATTCCCTAGAATTAGAGAGATCGACGTGTGGGTGGTAGAGAGATTAAGCCGCGTGACAGGTTTGATGACGCTGACATGCCCGAGTAACCATCTGATGTGGCCCCATAACCGAGCAAGTCGGTGGAGTATGCACTGTTGAAGTAGCCGGGGCAGGAACCGTGGGTGTGGCCTCAGGCGCTATAGAAGTAGACGAGGCAAGAGCCATGGGTGTGGCCTTCGGTGCAGCACCCATGCGATAGTATAATGGTGAGTAGGCTGAAAGGCGCAAAGGCCTAGTGGAGGATGACCCACCTAGTCATCTAGGCTCTTTCACAGAGGTGGTGGCCATGACCGGCCCAATAGTTGGCCCAAAGGACAACACTTGGCCCTCGGGGCTGGGCGCATCGACTAGCCTAGCTACAATGGAGTTCATAGGCTGATGAAGTTGCCACAACTACTCAACAATAGATGATGGAGCTATCATGGGCTAGGGCGGCAATGCTACCATTGGCAATAGTTGAGTGTCGTCATCGTCAAGCAGGAAGTCAAACATTGTCGTTGTGGTAGAGGCTTCCGGTGATGTCACAAAAGGAAAAGTGTACTCATCAAAGACAACTTGTCTAGAAATAATGATGCAAAGAGTGGAAAGGTCCAAGCAGTGATAGCCTTTGTGGGAACTCGAGTAACAAATAAAAACACACGCGATAGATCATGGAGCTAATTTATGGGGTAAAGTGGCAGTGAGGTTAGGGTAGCCAAGATAACCAAACACATGTAAGCGAGAGTAGTCAGGGATGGTGTGATACAAGAGCTCAAAAGGTATGGAATGTCGAACAGATGAGGAGGGGCATCAATTTAGCAAATATGTGGCAGTAACTAGTGTTTCAGTCCAATAAGCGGGTGGCATGTGTGCATGAATAAGTGTGCACACATAATTGTTGAGGGTCTGAAGAATCTGTTCGGCCTTGCCATTTTGAGAAGATGTATGTGGACAAGATAAATGAAGAAGGATGCCATGTGCAGCAAGAAACGCAATAGTATTTGTGTTAACAAATTCAACACCATTGTCAGCTAGAAAACATTTTAGAGGAAGGACAAACTGAGTGGACACATAAGCAATAAAAGCAACAAGGTGTTGATAGACCTCGGACTTGCGGTAGAGCGGAAAGGTCCAACAAAAGTGATTAAATCATCAAGCAACACCAAATAATATAAATAGCTCAAGGAGATAGCAACTGAGATCCAAACTTCGCAATGAATTAACTCAAAAAGTGTATATGTGCAGGAATTTGAACTAGCAAATGGTAGCCACACATGCTTTCTTAGCTGACAAGAAAAACAAAGTGTGTGTGCATTTTTATTACATAGAATGTGAGCTTTACTTTTCAGAATGTCGAGGACAACAGGACTGGAATGACCAAGCCATTGGTGCCACAAAGTCGATGAGATAGCGAGGTTGGCATGGGCAAAAGTGGTGGAGGTAGTGGATGGAAATGTGTAGATGTCGCTTCCACTATTGCAATGAAAAATCTTGTGCCGGGTTAGGAGGTCCTTGACAAGAAAAACCAAAGGTATTAAATTCAATAGAACAATGGTTGTCACGAGTAAATTGTCGAACAGACAGGAGATTGTGTATAAGGGATTGGATGACAAGAATATTGTTTAGAGTAAAGGTAGATGTTGGAGTAGAAAGTGAAGAGTGGTGTAGAGTAATGACAGGAATAGTGGAATCGTTAAAAACAGTGATTGAAAGAAATGAAGGGGGAAGGCGAGAAAGAAGTATACCATTTGTGGATGTCATATGCTAGGCGGCACCGGTGTCCATCACCCAAGTACTAGAGCCGTGCAACGCCATCTAGTTCAAGGCTGCAACGAGACCAGTTTGGTCCCATGATTGGCCCAGCAGTAGGGATGGCTGCACCAGGGTGAAGGTCGTGTGTGCTTGATAGTACATGTCGAGGATGCCTGCCTAAGGCGCTAGAGGGTGTCACAAGAGCGTGCTAGGCATGACACCCCATGGGTTGAAGCAAACCCACGGTTAGAGGGTAGCGGCTCGCCCCGTCTAGTCTGGTGCTGTTGTGGATTTCCACGACCACAACTATGACCTTTGCCACACTTGTTGTCACCACCGCAATTTTATGTAGATCCACCACCACTGGTAGTAGGGGTTGTAGCTGGTGGTGAATGACAACCGCCTGAGCCACATGTTATGGTAGAAGAACTAGTTGCAAATAGGATGCTCTCTGTGGCAACTGGTGTCTCATTAGCTAGACGAAGTTCCTTGAGAACAAGCTTGTCACGAGCGATAGCAAATGACGACAGGACAAGAGCATTTGAGAAACCAAGGGTTGGTTTCGGTGTTTTCTGATGAGTGATTGACAGACTTTTTACCCTCTGTTCGAAGGGTACCTCCGAAGGGTGTTCGGAGGTTGGACCTCCGAAGTGCGTTCGGAGGTGGTGTCACCGAAGTGTGTTCGGTGTTTGCTTGCTGCAGCTGTGCAGCGGAGTGTGCATGTCGGAGGGGTCCGACAGTACGCGATGACTGGGTTCGTACCAAAGGGTTCGGTACTTTGGGCGGTACACCGGAGTGTGTGCTGGAGATTGCTAACCCGGAGAGTTCTCCGGAGTACTGGATACACTTGTCTGTTTGTCGGTGGTGCGCAGGGACTTCGGAGGCGACGGACAAGGTTCGCAGCAGGTGAACCTGGGTCAAGCGGGAGGCTTGATGCCAGGGGAGCGGGGAGCTCCGTCACGATGGCTACGAAGGTGGTCCGGGTCGGTCCTCGGGTCGAGGCGTGCCAGGTGAAGGCAGAGAGTGCGGAGCGTGGCTCCGACTGAAGGTACTCCAAGACAAAGTCCTCGGAGGTGAGGCACTTCGAAGGTACTCCGAATGGAGTGACTTCGGAGTTGGTTGGATCAAGTCCTCTGCGGAGGCAAGGTGTTCGAAGTGTGCTCCGGAGGGAGACATTCGAAGGTACCCGACGAAGGTCTCAGAAGTCGAGGCGCATCGAAGGCATGGTCCGGGTGAGGCTCGTCGAGGAGTGTGCTCGGGGAGAGACACTGCGACGAAGTGCTCATGGAATGCTTCATGCGGAGGCCTTGGACGAAGGAGGGACTTCGAAGGGTGGTACTCCGAAGGTGGGGCTTCGGAGTGAGGATGACTTGAGGTACTTCGGCCTGCATGGCTTCGGTACACGGACTGACGGAGTTCGAGCTGGGTGAAGCTGCGAAGCCGTGGTGGTCCACTCCGGAGGTGTTGGTGCGAAGGCTCAAGAGCTTTGACGGCTTCGGCTCAAAACCGTCACTGTATCGGAGACTGACTTCGGTGGAGCGAAGGCCATTTGGCTTCAGGCTTCTCACCGAAGCTACCGCACCCTCGCGTGCGATGGGAGGCTGCAAAAAGTCAAAGACTGCAAAGGCTGACACTGTCTGTTCTGTAAAAAGCTGACACTGTCCCCTCTGCAAAGCTGACAGAGAAGCCTCCAGAATAAAGGTGGACTACCTTTTGTACCCCTTAGTTCTGTAGAGTCAAATCTTGTGTAAACCCTAGGGGTAAAGTAGTCACTTCCTTTGGGTGAACTGTGGGCTATAAATATGGGGGCTCGGTAGGTAACATTTAACACTTTGAGCATTTACTGTTGAGCTCCTGTAGCCACATACTTCAATTGTAATACATCCAGAGAGTTCATTTTTGTGTTCCTTGTTCAAGCGGCGAAGCCCTGCTTCTTTGTGCTTTTTGCTTGAGCTCGCGTTACATACCTCGCCTGTTGTAGTGCACCGAAGCCTGTTGAGGCGAAGGCTGTTTTTGTGCGAGGTGTGTTTTGTCAGTGTGCGTTCGCTCTGTGTAACAGGAGGCGTGACCTCGCTGCTTACTAGCGAAGCCCTGATTGTTGCCCGTTTTGCTTCTTGTGTCGAAGCCCCTAGTGTAGTCTGTGTGTGTGCGTGTAGACCTTCGTGTACGAAGCTCAGCACCAGTTGCTGCTGCCAAGTACTTGGTCGAAGTCCTCAGAGGGTTGTCCACTCTTGCGAAGGGTGAAGTGTGAAGCCTGCTCGAAGCACCCTGTGTGCGGAGCCTGCACTGACTAAGCAGAGTAGATTTCCAAGGGTTGTAAGTGGAGCGAAGTCTTCTTGGCTTCGAACTTTTGCTCCTCCGAAGCCTGTGTTCGAAGGTGTCAAAGTACCTCCAAACCAGACCTTCGAAGGTAGTGTTCGAAGCCTGTTCCGCAGAAGACAGAACTGAAACCGAAGGCTAGTTTTAGCCAGAAATTTTAAAAGCTCTCATTCACCCCCCCTCTGGTCGCCGTTTCCGGTCCAACAATTGGTATCAGAGCAGGTTAAGATCACCAGTTGACCTTAACCGGTTTTGTGATCTGTTGGCGACATGGACAGAGGCAGTAAAATTCCTCTGTTCGATGGGACAGACTTGCATACTGGAAGGTGCGCATGGAGGCTTACTTGTTAAGCCAAGGAAATGCAATTTGGGAGATTGTGGAATCACAATACTCCATCCCTGAGACTCGCACCTCTCAAACAGAGAAGGATCAGTATAATGCCAATTCCAAGGCAAGAAATATACTGTTCATCGGTTTGAGCCGGAGTGAGTTCGATAGGGTGCAGCACCTTAGGACTGCTAGGGAGATTTGGACAACGCTCACTACTTTTCATGAGGGCTCTACTCAGATTAAGGCCAGGCGCCAAAGCACCTACAATCAACAGTATCAGCTGTTTGTGCAGGCACCTGGTGAATCTATAGATGCCATGTTTTCTCGCTTTGACGCGATAGTGAGTAACTTGCGATCCAACGGGACGCTTGCTTACAGTGATCACGATAGGGCTATCAAGCTTCTCTATGCTCTTGACCGTAGCATATGGGAAGTGAAGATATCCAGCATTGAGGAGTCCACAGGCTATGACACTCTAACCTGTGATGAACTCTTTAGCAAGCTAAAGTCCACAGAGATTGCCAAGGCATCTCTTGCTGTGCACAGAAGCTCTTTGCCACAGCCATTGGCATTGGTTTCTAGCACTAGTCGTGGCACCACTGCAGAACCAAGCACATCAGGCACTTGTGTTCTTGCAGATGGTTTTGCTTTGTCCTCCCTGGTCTCCGTCACAAAGGAGCAGGTGGACACTCTAGCTGATGATGAGCTTGCTCTCATTGCCCGGAGGTTCACCCGCTTTCATCATGAGAGACGGGATCAGAGGAGAAGTGGTTTTAGTGGTTGCTATGAATGTGGCGACACCTCTCATATTAAGGCCAATTGCCCCAAGATCAAGAAGAGAGATGAGAGTGACCGCCCCAAATACCACAAAAAGGAGAGGAAGCCCTTTGTGAAGGGCAAGCGCGGCAAGATGACTAAGAAAGTAGCCAAGGCCGCTTCCAGAGCCTTTGTTGCTGCTCTCAGCGACATCGACACATCCTCAACTGAGGAGTCGAGCTCTGAGGAGGAGGAGTCCCCAAAGAAGGAGGACAAGAAGGACAAGAAGGGACGTGACTTCACCGGCCTTTGCTTCATGGCCGACAGCGATCACAGCGGCGATGAGCTTGACTCATCTGAGGTAAACCTATCATCTGACCAGCTACTAATTAAATTAGATGAGCTGAATGAAGTAGTGCTTGGTCAGGATAGATTACTTGTGCAAGCCGCTAGAGAAAGAAAAGACCTTAGACTTAGGCTAGAAAATGTTTCTACTGAATATGTCATGCTTAAGTCTAAATTTGATGATGCTGAATGTGAATCATGTTCTGTTGTCATGAGTGAGCTTGCTCAGTTGCGTTCTGTACATGCTCAAACTCTCTCTGAGCTTGAGACTGCACAGAAGCAGCTTTTGGAGGTGGATTCTAGACCTCATGATATTATTGATTGCATGAACTGCTCATTATTACGCGATAGCATTAATTTACGTGATAAGCATGTTCATGATTTGGAGGCTAGATTGGAAAGGGCCGGTAGTTCTAAGGATGTGCAGCCTGTGTGTGACACTTGCATTACCCTTAAGGACCAGCTAGGCACTGTTAGAGAGCGAGCTGAGAACCTCATGTCCGAAAATGAATACCTTCTTTCCGTGGTTAATAAATGCACTGAGGGAAAGGGTAGGATGGATTTGCTCTTGGCCAAGACCAAGATGTGTGCTGACAGAGCAGGGGTAGCTCTAGGTTTGGGTTTTGAGAGGATACCTTCAGTTAGTGAAAACAAAACTGTTTTTACCTCTCCCACCACCCTAGAGAAAGAGAGAGCTCTGTTAGACACCCCATTAGCCAAAAAGCCTACCCATCCACCAAAGAAAACCACTCCTCCTGCCAAGAAAAATCCTCCCAAGAAAACCACTCAGAGAAAACCCAAGGAGCCTGTGAGAGTTGCTCCTATGACCCATGAGAGTGCCCCCAGGAGAGTTTTCACTGTTCCTACTGTCAGCGGGCGGGTCATTTGGTTGGGTTCTATTTTCGTCGCATCAAGGATGAGCGACGCGCACAGGCGATGAGTTACCAGGACATGCATTACCCATCTTTAGGTATGCATGAGTCTGAGATGTACTATCGTCCTGCTTTTGAGGCTCCTCGTGCTTCTCGGAGAGGTTTTGCTCCTCGAGGTCTTCACCATGTTCCATATGGTGGTAGACCTCGGGCTAGCAGATTTGTACCTCGTCAGAGTAGGAGACCTCAACATGTTGTTCGTTCACAGCATGTAGGTAGACATCGCACTTTGCATCATTCTGATTATTATGTGCGTAGACCGTCTGCTTTTACTGTGCCTACTACTCGTGTCACTCAGTGCTGGATGCCTCGTCATTATTTCACTCACCCCAGCACTGAGCGATCGAGACATTCTTATCATATGTAGGCGACAGATCGAGGCTTGGAGGGCACGTGGATCATGGACTCCGGTTGTTCGCGCCACATGACCGGAGATACAGCATGGTTCTCCAGCCTCACCACAACCAAGCAAAGGGAACATATCACCTTCGGAAACAATCGAAGGAGTAGAGTGAAAGGTAAAGGTGTGGTAAGAATTAATTCGAACTTCACTCTCAAAGATGTTGCTTTGGTTGAAAACCTGGGATACAATTTGCTGTCTGTATCTCAGTTGCTTGATGAGGGCTTCGAAGTGCGATTTCATCGCGATACTTCGCAAGTGCTCAATTCTGATGGCGTTGTGGTGTGTAAGATCTTTAGAGTTGGGAGAGTTTTTGGAGCTGATTTTTCAGAGTCATCTGGTTCTTCTCATTGTCTTGTTGCACATTCGACTTCTGAGCTTGGAAGTGGCATAGGAGACTAGGGCATATGAGCTTTGAATTGCTCGCTCGTCTGAGCGCCTTAGGTCTGATCCGAGGATTGCCCAAGCTCAAGTTTGAGAAGAATTTAGTTTGCGCTCCTTGTCGACATGGAAAAATGATTGCCGCTTCGCATTCGCCAGTCACCACAGTGATGACTGAACAACCCGGAGAACTTCTCCATATGGACACTGTAGGTCCTTCTCGGGTTAGTTCTTTAGGCGGGAAGTGGTATGTTCTAGTAATTGTCGATGATTTCTCTCGCTACTCTTGGGTCTTCTTTCTTGCCAGCAAGGATGAAGTGTTTTCACACTTTCGGAGCTTGGCTTTGAGACTTTTCACTGAACTCCCTGGTGCATTAAAATTCATTCGAAGCGATAATGGCACTGAGTTCAAAAATAGTCTCTTTGTTGACTTTTGCATGGAGCATGGCATAGAACATCAATTCTCTGCTCCGCGGGTTCCTCAACAGAACGGTGTTGTTGAGAGGAAGAACCGCACTTTGGTTGAGATGGCTAGGACGATGCTTGATGAGCATAGGACTCCTAGAAAATTCTGGGCTGAGGCCATGAACACCGCTTGTTACATCTCAAACCGAATCTTCTTGCGCTCAATTTTAAATTTGACATCTTATGAGCTGCGTTTTGGGAGACAGCCCAAGGTTACTCATCTTCGAGTATTTGGCTGTCGCTGCTTTATCCTAAAACGTGGTAACTTAGATAAATTTGAGTCGCGATCTTCTGACGGGATCTTTTTGGGTTATACTACTCATGGTCATTCTTATCGTGTTTATAATTGGAAACTAACACTGTCATCGAGTCATGTGATGTGACTTTTGATGAATCAACCCCCTCTGTTAGTTCTGCTTTTGAACAGGCAAATGAACACGACATGGAACAGACCTTATTCGAAGACGAAGATCCCGGAGAATTCGAGGATGAACCCCTACTACCCTCGACATCGACCCCCGAAGCTGACCCCGCTTCAACTACTTCGGCACAAGGTCCCGAAGCGACTACCTCAACATCGGTCATCTTGGACCACTCCAACGCACAAGTTGAGGGGGAGACTGCATCCCGCCGCGAGGCTCCACATCATGTCCAAAGGATGCACCCTCCCGAGCAAATCATTAGTGAGCTTGATCAAAGGGTAACACGTTCTCACGCTCATTTCATTAATTCTGCTTTTGTTGCATCTTTCGAGCCCTTAGATGTTAGTCATGCACTTTCTGATTCTAGTTGGATCAATGCCATGCATGAGGAACTTGAAAATTTTGAGAGAAACCAAGTCTGGACTTTAGTCGATCCTCCACCAAATGTTCATTTCATTGGAACAAAATGGATTTTCAAAAATAAACAAGGGGAGGATGGGACTATAGTTAGAAACAAGGCTAGACTTGTAGCTCAGGGCTTTTCTCAACTAGAAGGGATTGATTTTACTGAAACTTTTGCACCTGTTGCTCGCCTTGAGGCCATTAGGATTTTGCTTGCCTTTGCGACATCCCGGGGATTCAAACTCTTTCAAATGGATGTCAAAAGTGCTTTCCTTAATGGCTTCATAGGTGAAGACGTTTATGTAAAACAACCCCCTGGTTTTGAAAACCCCAAGTACCCACATAAAGTCCTTAAACTACATAAGGCTCTTTATGGACTCAAGCAGGCCCCTCGGGCGTGGTATGATAGACTTAAGTCTTTTCTGCTTGAGCGCGGGTATTTGATGGGCTCTGTTGATAAACACTTGTTTACTCTCAAGCATGGCAAAGATTTCCTCCTAGTTCAGATTTATGTGGATGATATCATCTTTGGTGGCTCTTCTCATGCTTTGGTTGCCGAGTTTGCAGATACCATGAGCAGGGAATTTGAAATGTCGATGATGGGTGAACTCACCTTCTTCCTTGGTTTGCAAATCAAGCAAAGCAAACAAGGTACTTTTGTCCACCAGACAAAGTACACCAAGGACCTGCTCAAGAAGTTTGACATGTCCGATGCGAAGCCCCTCGCCACTCTAATGGCTACATCTGTAGCATTGGACCCTGACGAAGATGGAGAAGCCGTAGATCAGAAGGAGTTCCGGAGCATGATCGGCTCCCTCCTCTACTTGACTGCCACGAGGCCGGACATACACTTCGCAGTGTGTCTGTGCGCTCGTTTTCAGGCTTCACCACGAGCTTCGCACCGCCAAGCGGTTAAGAGCATTCTAAGGTATCTCAAACACACCCTTGAATTTGGCATATGGTATTCAGCGTCTTCATCTTTATGTCTTCGAGGTTATTCTGATGTGGACTTTGCTGGGTGTAGAATTGATAGGAAGAGTACCTCTGGTACTTGTCATTTTCTGGGTACCTCTCTGGTTTGCTGGTCTTCCCGCAAACAGTCTAGTGTTGCACAATCAACGGCTGAGGCCGAATATGTTGCTGCAGCTAGCTGTTGCTCTCAGATTTTGTGGATGGTCTCCACTTTGCGGGATTTCGGGTTAGATTATAAGAGTGTTCCACTTTTCTGTGATAACACTAGTGCTATTTGTATTGCAAACAACCCGGTTCAGCACTCCAGAACCAAACACATTGATGTGAGATATCATTTTCTCAGAGATCACAATGAGAAGGGTGATATTGAACTTCAATATGTTGATACCCAACACCAGCTAGCCGACATTTTTACAAAACCCCTCGATGCTTCTCGATTTGCTTACTTGCGTGGGGAACTTGGCATTTGTCACCCTTACGACATTTTGTGAGGGGGAGCTGTTTTATATGGATGTGCCTTTGTCTAATTGTGCTGAAATTGCATTTATATATTTTGCACTTATATGCCTGCTTTTAATTCATGAAATCGTGTCAGCTCAGCTCTCTTTAATTCATCTAGAACATTCATGAGCATGATGTTTTATTTTCAAAGTAAAATCATGCTCACTGCTTAGTCTTGAATCTAGCATGTCTCGGCAGGACTGCTTTAGCTATCTTTTATCTGCTTGACAGCGAGACACTGTTCATTGGATGCTAAAAATTGCAACTTGAAAACTGTTCTACATTTTCATGGATATTCATAAAGTGCCAAACATTGGTTCACTTAGTTAAAATCAACAATTCCATGATTTGCATGCTTTTAAGAGAAAAGATCCAGGTGGGTTTGTTTGTCGCACTACTCTATTCTAGACTGCTTACCATTGCACATCGGTCTGAACTGGAATAGTGTAGTGTATACCAAAATCTTTGCCTTAAGCTTCTTATGGCTTTCATGCCTAGGCTTGGCCGGATTGGAAAGAATAAGGTGGACAAACAAATAACCCCTGGCACTAAGAAAAGAACAACAAAATTCATTGTCTATCAAGTTTGCTTTTCAAGCTCCTTTTGAACTGGACTTGTCTGTCTAGAGTAGAGATTGACTAGCTTTGCGCAGTCCTTGCTCTTACTTGTCTAGTTTCCTTGACTAAGTGGTGATGCTTTTTTTTCCAAAAATGATAAATTCACATGCTTCATCATGTTTTTAGAGAATATTAATTTGAGCTGAGCACATGGTCATTGGTATTAATATTGGCATATTTTTGCTCCATATGTCTTTGCATTTCTGCTCATTTCGAAGCTTTGCATCTTTTACATGCTCCTTGATGCTTGCATTGCCAAAGGGGGAGAGATTTGCTTCGTTCTCTGCCGCAAGGGGGTATCATTTCAAAGAGGGAGAAAATTTGACATAAAGGGGGAGAAGATTTTTTATTGCCAAAGGGAAAATTTAACTCAGGGGGAGTTTTTATTGCCGAAGGGGCTTTTCAATCGTGTAAGAAAGGGGGAGAAAATTCTTTTATCAAGTGACATGATTTGGCTCTTTTCTGAGTTTTTATGGTCACTTGTGTGCTGAAAATTTTTACATTTTCTTGAACTTCGATTTAGTTGTCAATGCACTCATCAAGGGGGAGATTGAGAAACCAAGGGTTGGTTTCGGTGTTTTGTGATGAGTGATTGACAGACTTTTTACCCTCTGTTCGAAGGGTACCTCCGAAGGGTGTTCGGAGGTTGGACCTTCGAAGTGCGTTCGGAGGTGGTGTCACCGAAGTGTGTTCGGTGTTTGCTTGCTGCAGCTGTGCAGCGGAGTGTGCATGTCGGAGGGGTCCGACAGTACGCGATGACTGGGTTCGTATCGAAGGGTTCGGTACTTTGGGCGGTACACCGGAGTGTGTGCCGGAGATTGCTAACCCGGAGAGGTCTCCGGAGTACTGGATACACTTGTCTGTTTATCGGTGGTGCGCAGGGACTTCGGAGGCGACGGACAAGGTTCGCAGCAGGTGAACCTGGGTCAAGCGGGAGGCTTGATGCCAGGGGAGCGGGGAGCTCCGTCACGGTGGCTACGAAGGTGGTCTGGGTCGGTCCTCGGGTCGAGGCGTGCCAGGTGAAGGCAGAGAGTGCGGAGCGTGGCTCCGACTGAAGGTACTCCGAGACAAAGTCCTCGGAGGTGAGGCACTTCGAAGGTACTCCGAATGGAGTGACTTCGGAGTTGGTTGGATCAAGTCCTCTGCGGAGGCAAGGTGTTCGAAGTGTGCTCCGGAGGGAGACATTCGAAGGTACCCGATGAAGGTCTCAGAAGTCGAGGCGCATCGAAGGCATGGTCCGGGTGAGGCTCGTCGAGGAGTGTGCTCGGGGAGAGACACTGCGACGAAGTGCTCATGGAATGCTTCATGCGGAGGCCTTGGACGAAGGAGGGACTTCGAAGGGTGGTACTCCGAAGGTGGGGCTTCGGAGTGAGGATGACTTGAGGTACTTCGGCCTGCATGGCTTCGGTACACGGACTGACGGAGTTCGAGCTGGGTGAAGCTGCGAAGCCGTGGTGGTCCACTCTGGAGGTGTTGGTGCGAAGGCTCAAGAGCTTTGACGGCTTCGGCTCAAAACCGTCACTGTATCGGAGACTGACTTCGGTGGAGCGAAGGCCATTTGGCTTCAGGCTTCTCACCGAAGCTACCGCACCCTCGCGTGCGATGGGAGGCTGCAGAAAGTCAAAGACTGCAAAGGCTGACACTGTATGTTCTGTAAAAGGCTGACACTGTCCCCTCTGCAAAGCTGACAGAGAAGCCTCCAGAATAAAGGTGGACTACCTTTTGTACCCCTTAGTTCTGTAGAGTCAAATCTTGTGTAAACCCTAGGGGTAAAGTAGTCACTTCCTTTGGGTGAACTGTGGGCTATAAATATTGGGGCTCGGTAGGTAACATTTAACACTTTGAGCATTTACTGTTGAGCTCCTGTAGCCACATACTTCAATTGTAATACATCCAGAGAGTTCATTTTTGTGTTCCTTGTTCAAGCAGCGAAGCCCTGCTTCTTTGTGCTTTTTGCTTGAGCTCGCGTTACATACCTCGCCTGTTGTAGTGCACCGAAGCCTGTTGAGGCGAAGGCTGTTTTTGTGCGAGGTGTGTTTTGTCAGTGTGCGTTCGCTCTGTGTAACAGGAGGCGTGACCTCGCTGCTTACTAGCGAAGCCCTGATTGTTGCCCGTTTTGCTTCTTGTGTCGAAGCCCCTAGTGTAGTCTGTGTGTGTGCGTGTAGACCTTCGTGTACGAAGCTCAGCACCAGTTGCTGCTGCCAAGTACTTGGTCGAAGTCCTCAGAGGGCTGTCCACTCTTGCGAAGGGTGAAGTGCGAAGCCTGCTCGAAGCACCCTGTGTGCGGAGCCTGCACTGACTAAGCAGAGTAGATTTCCAAGGGTTGTAAGTGGAGCGAAGTCTTCTTGGCTTCGAACTTTTGCTCCTCCGAAGCCTGTGTTCGAAGGTGTCGAAGTACCTCCGAACCAGACCTTCGAAGGTAGTGTTCGAAGCCTGTTCCGCAGAAGACAGAACTGAAACCGAAGGCTAGTTTTTAGCCAGAAATTTTAAAAGCTCCCATTCACCCCCCCCTCTAGTCGCCGTTTCCGGTCCAACAATTAGCGATGTCATCTGCAGTGTTCGAGAATCATGGGTTGAGGCCACGTAGAAGGTTCAGGATGAGATGAGACTCGGTGATGGCGTGGCTAACGTCACGAAGGGAGTCGGTGATGGTCTTCATGTGCTGGAGCGATCACCTTGAGTCATGGAGTGGAACTTGTGGTTGAGGAATATGGCGTGTGATGCTTTGTTTGCTTGGAACAAATTTTTGACAGTGACCTAGAGATCACACATAGTTTGATCTAGCTCCATGGTGAGGTCGAGGACATCATCGGCGATGGAACCAAACAACCAACTATGGACGCAACAGTCTGCTTGCTCCTAGGCAGGATTAGTTGGATGCACAGGGGTGGATCCATCGATGTGCGACTTGAAGCCAAACTTGTCACACATAGAGCGAAAGAAGACCAACATGCTCGGAGGAAGCCACAGGAGCTGGGAGATCTGCTTCACTCCAGTGCAGGTCTTACGTTCTTAGAAGAAGGGTTCAAGACGTGCCAATCAGTTTGACCCTGCAACTGATAAGGGAACATGTAATGCCCAGAATATAATAATCTCAGACTTTATTGAATTTCCAAAGAAAAATAATAAATACAAGACGTTTGTTGTAGCAATTGTGTTAGCTACAACACAGGTTTTGTATGTGTGTGTATGGTGTATAAAATGAACCTCGAAGGGTTCTCTCAGAAGGAGAAAGGATTTATACTGGTTTGGACCTCCCCTAAGGGATAATAGCCCTACGTCCAGTTTGTGGTGGATTTGGCATAGTATGCCTCGGTGTAGTGTAGTGAGTTTCAGGGTTTCATGGCCCTGGAGAAGCTAACCAGTTACAAGGGTTTGGCCCTGCTTTTATAGGCACGCGGGCCAAAGGAAAAGACCAAAATGCCCTCTATAAGTCATAGGCTCACAGGGGCAAAAAGGGAAAAAGGAGCTAGCTATTGTACAAAGTGCTTTACAGCTTTACAGACGTGTCAGATTAACGTCACTTCTTGACCAGCTAAACGACATACTAGAGGTAGAGGGGCCCCTGGTATGACTTCTACACTGTAGCAAGGTATAAATATCTGCTGGATTCGGAGTAGGGCCCGGAGCTCTTCAGGTGGAGGGTGCAAGGGAGGCTTCGAAGTACACTCCGAAGTGGGCTTCAAAGTATACTCCGAAGGGAGCTCGAAGGTTAACTCCGAACAAGGCTCAGAGTAACTTCGAAGTTAGCCTCATACTTAGCTTCTGGCAAACTTTAAGGGATCTTGAGGGCTTCGCTCCGAAGGGCTCCGAAGGGGTTCGGAGGCCTCACTCTAGAGGGCTTCGAAGTGAACCTTGGGACTTGGAAATAGCTTCTTCAGAAAGGAACAGGCTTCGATGGTGTTGGGCACTGGACCGAAGGCTGTCGGAGGCTGACGTCATTTGGCCCCTGTTCAAGGGAAAACTTATTCCCCCAACAGTAGCCCCTTGCTTGCAGGCCTTCGGAACGAAGGGGTGCGTGCGCCCTTGGGACAAATGACAGTAAAAATTACAACTTCAAAGAAAACAGGCCTTCGGAGCTTGAACCGAAGGTGGCTTCGAAATGCGCAGGTAATAATTGCCTGCGTCAGCTGTCAGAATGACCTCGGGGAGATCAACTGACTCCGCAACGGCTATAAAATTGACCGTTAGAGTGCGCCGGGTCGCTTTAGCTTCGCCGGAGGCCCACCTGTTAGTGGCTTCGGCACGCGAACCGTCAGGATTTTTACCGCCATAAATAGGGATTTACCGCACACGGCTTCGACACACCTCTCATTTGCTTTCTTCTCAGCGCCTTGCATCCTTCGCTCTTTTCTCCTCTTTAGCTTCGCGCGAAGCCCACCTCGCAAGCTTTAGCGCCCTTCGTGTTGAAGCTCCACAAAATGCCAAAGAAGGTTGCTTCAAAGGCTTTGGCCTTGGGCTTGAGCTCAAGCTCTGCCCAAGCGCAGGCAGCAGCAGCGGCAGGGAAGACTGCACCGAGGTGGTTGGGGCCGAAGGATCTTCGGTTGCCATCCGACAAGTTCGAGCAGACTTTGGAGATGAGGGCCTCGATCTCGACAGAGGAGTCTGTCCGAAGGGCCTGCACGGGAAAGATCGCGTCAAAGATCCAGCTTCGAGTTCCGGAGAAATCGGAGGCCATACTGAGGCCTCGGGCTGACGAAGTGGTACTGTTCGAGGCCTTCTTCGAAGCCAACCTTGGACTACCGGCAGTGGGGATGCTGAGCGAAGTCCTGAAGGCTTACAACCTCAAGCTTCCTCAACTCTCGCTCAACGTCGTGGCGAGGCTTGCAGTGTTTGAATGGGCCATGAGGGCCGAAGGCTGCGAGGGTCGCGCCGACGTCTTCGTTGCTCTTCACGATGCCAACTGCCAACCGAAGCTAAGGGAGGGTGCAGACCACGTCAAGAGGGCTTTGGCCTTCGGAAGCGCCAACTTACAACTTCAGAAGGAGTACCAAGATGCCTTCCCGGCGAGGGCCGCCAACAGCAAATGGTATTCGAGGTGGGATCAAGAGTGGTTCTACACCTCCGTCGGCACGAACTCTCCCCTTCGGAGTATCAATGCACTTATCTTTTACCGGCACAAAGGCGTGGTGAAGACTAGCCCCGACACCCTTCGCTCGAGGATCTCGCTCCTTCGGAGGGTTGTCGTGAAGATGAGCATGAGGGACCTCGCTGAGGAGTTCATCACCCTCCGGCTCAGCCCCCATGCGCGCTCTTGGCCGGAGGGTCTCTTCCAACCTTCGGGCCGAGGGGGCCTAAACGAAGTGGAAACAGAACACCTCGATAAGACTTTGAAGCCTTTCCACTTTCATACTTTGCCAAAAAACTTTATCCTGACTTGGAAACTTTGATGAAGCCACTCTTGAAGTGAGGACTCCGGATGAGGACATCATGGCGGCGGAGCGCATTGTCGGGGCCCCGACACCTGAAGAGCAAGCCCAACGGCTTACGCTGGTGGGGACCTAGGAGCATTGGAACAGGGTGTGGACCCTACTCGGCTTCGAGGAGGTCCAGGCTCTGCCAGACTTCTCCCACCTTGTACCTTCGACAACCGGCTCCAAGAGGAAAAGGGCGGACGACGACGAGCCCAAAACTTCGAGGGCTCAGTCGGAGGTCCTCGCGACCGAAGCCTCTACTCCAGAGGAGGCAACGGTTGCGAACCCTCAAACAGAAGCGGAGCCATCAAGGGCTCGGTCAATAGCTACCGAGGTGGTAGCGAAGATCTCGACGGCGACAGCTTCGGGCGTGGAGGTCGAAGCGCCAGCTTCGCAGCAGAAGGATTGGGGGCACACATTGACCCCTCTACCTTCGAAGACATCTCCGACGAAGGTAAACACTTTAAACATACTTATCTTTTACATGTGGATATTGACTTGAACGTTTTTTGCAGAAGATGATGCCGGTGCGAGGCCCACCACACTGAAGCCGGCGGAGGCCTCCGGCAGCAGCAGCAGCGGCAGCAGCTCGGAGTCCGACAGCTCCTCGTCTGAAGAAGACGGAGGCCACGGTCGCGACGAAGGGGACCCTCGAGGTGACGAGGAAGTCGAGGTGGTGGACCGAAGCCTAGCTCTGTCGAAGCTTGTGCAGGCGGTTGCGGTGGAGGAAATCGCCCGGCCTCTGCTGCTGAAGGAGGCCGTGATGGAGGCGGCCATCCATGACTTCTGAGAGGGCTGCGCAGCTGCGGAGGTAGGAGGCTTGGTGGCTCAACTCAGCCACTTGAACCCCATGGACCTCTTTATCAACGCAAACGAAGCCCTCATCCAGGTGAGCGAAGTCCTACGCAGCCTTCGAGTTGTACTTTGGTCTTCGATCAACACTAATGATTTTCTTGAACTCTTCCAGGCCTTCGCACTGAACGTTGAAGCGTCAACTTCTGCAGACAGGCGGATGACGCGCTTGGCGGAGGAGAGGGACGCCCTCCGACGCGAAGTCTCGGTGGAAGCCGAGAAGCGAAGGTGGGCCGAAGCTTCAGCCGAGGCGGCGAGGGCCGAGGCCGACAAGGCTAGGGAAGCCTTGGCCTCGGAGACCGATAGGCTCCGAGCGGAGCTTCAAGCTGTGAAGGATGTCGGAGCCCAGCTGGCAGAGGAGAACTCCAAGCTTCACCAAGGAGCTCACTGCCTTGAAAACTTTGCCATTGGCAACAGCAACAAAGCCACTCTGAGCCTGACCGAGGTCATAGAACAAATAGGGACCGAGTGTTGGGCTTCATACTTCGGCAGCCAGGATCCAATTGGGACCGCGTCGCATTTTTGAAGATGGTGGCTGTGACGGTGGAGCAATCTTTGAAGGGCTTCGCTTTGATGGCCGGCCGAGTGGCGGGTCAAGGGGTGTTGCAAATGCTTCACGACGTGGGGTGCAACCACCTCAAAGGAGCAAACTCGGCGACCCCTGTGGCCTTTGGAGGCCAACACTTGGTGACACCTCCGGCCGGCGTCCGCGGAGCCTGGCGGCGACTTCAGGAGCCTTGGAAGGCCCAAGGCTGCGAAGTAGTCCTCGAACTCCAGAAGGCCATCCGCCTTCGCCGAGCCAGGGCGCATGCCTCGCCAGCTCAGCCTTCAACGTCGGCACCTCCGCCTCCGAAGGTGTAGATCTCCTTAGGCTCCTTGTAATTCTTAGTTGTAGGCTTGTAAAAACTTATCAGTTTATTAATATAAATGCGGGGGTACTTTATACCTGCCCAGGCTCAGTCTCCGAATGTTGACTTCGAAGTACTTGAGGACTCTAAAGAACTTCGCCAGTTATGGGTGGTCCTTGAGGTAGCTAGGTCCGAAGGCCCCCCTCTGTTTAAACTTCATAGGGGGGCTAACGGCGAAGCCATCCCCGAAGTAGCCCAGGATCTGCTGGCTATCGTGAAGACGGAGTCCCTTCGGAGTTCTTCATCCTTGCCAGACTTAAGCTGCTTTGCAATAGACTCTCGTAGCGAGGGGGTACAGCCTTCGTGAACGGCATTGGCAGGCGATGAAGCCTTAGACTTCTCTGCCTTCGACACGGCACCGCTTGCCCCGCAGACCTGGACAAACCTGCAAAGTGGAAGATGAGGTCTGCGGGCTTCGGGGCGTGGACGAAACGGACATGGGAGAGTAGGCTCCGACAAGGCTTCGTCCAGCCGAGGGGGGCCTAGCCGAAAGAAGGGCAAGCGAGGGTTGGGGCCTCGAGCTCGCTTTTTCTTAGGCTTAGATACAGACTACTCGTAGTTTTGTTTTCGAAGTGTATTTGTAACATACTTCTCAATTATCATTCAATGAATGAGATTTGTTATACTTGCATACTCCGTCTGCATGCTTCGCATGGTTTAATGGCTTCGAACGTTTTTAGCTTGTCACGCTCGTACTGCGCATTACATTCGCGCACTTCGCATACATACTTCCCCTCTTGCTCGTGGCAGCTAGGGACTTAGTCGTTGCTGGTGCGGGCAATTAAAAATGCGAAGGGGTGCGCCTTTTTGGCAGCTTCGGATGCTTATATTACATCGAGCGAAGGCCTCTTTTGGGCTTCGAACGCGCTAATTTGGAGCGAATCAAGGCTTCAGCGTAGCCAAATTTAAGGCAAGCCTGCTTCGGCACGCTTGGAATTGGATGTTGTGCATGAGCGAGGCTCCGAAACGCACTTAGATTTTAAGCGAAGCATGACTTCGAGATGCTTAATTTTTAGATTAGATCACGTCACGCGAAGCGAGGCCTCAGTGCGTGTTCAGATAGCGAAGCAAGGCTTCTTGAGCTTGATCCTGTAGTGAATGAAAAGGATATTTGGTGTGGATTCACCGAACCTGCGATAGGTTGAGCCACCTTCGACTCTGGGTCACCTACGACCCTGGGCCACCTTCGACCCGGGGATGCATCAGGCCAGAGCCTGGAATCCCGGACTTGTTGAGCCATCTCCCGGAAGTCTCAAAGCCCACTGCTATGGGCTCGGAGGCGCTGTGTAGCCTTCGGAGGGGTGCTCCGGATTTTGTAAAGCGAAGCAATGCTTCGAATTTTAAACAAGGCGAAGCTAGGCTTCGGGTTTTTGGTAAGATGAAGCAAGGCTTTGAATCTTTAAAAGGAAATGAGGCTTTGATTTCAAAACGCGAAGCATAGCTTCGGTTTTAAAACACGAAGCGAGGCTTCAATCTTTCAATAAGATGGAGCAAAAGTTTGCTTTAAAGGTGAAGCAAGGCTTCGACTTTAAGGCGAAGCAGGGCTTCGATTTTAAGGCGAAGCAGGGCTTCGATTTTATATTAATTTAATTGCAGATTGGTACATCGAAGGGATGCTTCGGCAATGTACATACCTCGTAGCCCCTGGGGCTTTGACGGCCTTCGACATATGAAGCGGAGCCCCTTGCTGGAGGGTGAGCTCTAAAACGCGAAGGATGGAGGAAGGCGAAGAAGGCCTTCGAACTGCACCCGAAGCCCCTTGCCGGAGGGTACGCGAAGCAAGAAAAACTTCGAAGCTCCCCCCTCAAGCGCACTTCGAATTGCAGACAGTGGCAGAGAACTTAGCTTTTAGGACTAAGGTCGCGACGGCGCCAGCTGTTGTAGCAATTGTGTTAGCTACCGCACAGGTTTTGTATGTGTGTGTATGGTGTATAAAATGAACCTCGAAGGGTTCTCTCAGAAGGAGAAAGGATTTATATTGGTTCGGACCTCCCCTAAGGGATAGTATGCCTCGGTGTAGTGTAGTGAGTTTCAGGGTTTCATGGCCCTGGAGAAGCTAACTAGTTACAAGGGCTTGGCCCTGCTTTTATAGGCACGCAGGCCAAAGGAAAAGACCAAAATGCCCTCTATAAGTCATAGGCTCATAGGGGCAAAAGGGAAAAAGGAGCTAGCTACTGTACAAAGTGCTTTACCAGCTAAACGACATATTAGGGGCAGAGGGGCCCTTGGTATGACTTCTACACTGTAGCAAGGTATAAATATCTGCTGGATTCGGAGTAGGGGCTGGAGCTCTTCAGGCGGAGGCTGCAAGGGAGGTTTCAAAGTACACTACGAAGTGGGTTTGAAGTATACTCCGAATTGGATTCTCGGAGACTTAGCTTTGAATTGGCTGCAAAGGGTCCGGAGACTGGCTCTGGGGAGCTCCGAAGGGAGCTCGAAGGTTAACTCCGAACAAGGCTCGTAGTAACTTTGAAGTTAGCCTGAGACTTAGCTTCTGGCAAACTTTAAGGGATCTTGAGGACTTCGCTCCGGAGGGCTCCGAAGGGGTTCGGAGGCCTCGCTCCAGAGGGATTCGAAGTGAACCTTGGGACTTGGAAATAACTTCTTCAGAAAAGAACAGGCTTCGACAGTGTTGGCCCCTGTTCAAGGGAAAACTTATTCTCCCAACAACGTTCATCACATGACCGCGTACATTATGCAAATCAAAGGTGGTTCTTAGACCACATTATTACACAAGTGATAAATAAAAGAGAAACTAGGAAAATAAATCCTCTAGATGAACGCCTTCTTCTAGTCTCGCGCCTTGACTGGGTCTCTATTCTAGACCATCCTCCTCCTCGTAGTACGCTACCTCTGATCTCCTCGTAGTACGCTACCTCTGATTTGGTGAGTCAACAGGGGTGAGTACAATCGTACTCAGCAAGCCACCGAAATGTAAATATAATGCAAGGTAATAACAAAGGAAAGTAGTGGCTCATGTTTGCGGGGTACACTTGTAAAGCAGTTAATGAGATCAGGTTTTTAGTACAGAAATTAAATCATGAGTAAATGCATCATCTTCTACCTCGAGGGGTACAGTTAGCCCACCCTCACTCAATAGTCCTTACATGCCATTCCATCGTGCAAACATTCATGTAAAAGTAAACTAACTACGGTGAACATTGCCCAACCCGCCCTTAACCGTGGGCATGACTTTTCAAAAAGATTATACTCTGATCATAGGTATACTAATATACCCATAAGGCACTCATTCCCACACACCCAAGTGTGTCATGATGACACCACGTCACCTCGAAGGAACTCATGCCAAAACCTTTAGCATGGAACGCACCAACTCAATAACACCCTCTTATAGGTTTCATACGGCGCCACAACGCGTTGGGCCAACGACGTACCCCCCTTGAGCCTCGTCGGTACAAGCCACCCGCAGGTGTCACTTTCCCCCTCCATTATGGTGCTTTAAGTTGGAACGCTCCATACCTCCAGTTAGGACTTACCCACTAGACTTGTGGTTAGTACGAAATGTTTTGCAACAGATCCCGCGGACCGGTCCTTATAGTGCCCCGGGTGCTATCGACCAATGCCCTAGCTTGCACCCAGAACCCACCATACTTACAAACTTAACCAAAACTCCATAACCAACATAATTCTAGGGATGAGAGAAATATCGGGGAAATCATATAATAGAATCCAACTGACTACGACTCATTTTTAACCTATAGCAGTTGTGTCGGTACATTGTACACTATCTAATATTTATCCTTTACAGGTGACAAGGAGTTTAGGCTCAATAATCATGGCTTGGGTTTGCACAACAGGGTCGGGGATATAATAAATATAGTGTAAGGTTCTTCATTGGACTAATGCAATTATAACCTATGAGTTATAGCAATAATTATTAAAAATGGGCTCAATTATGATAAAAGTGGGGGTTTTGACTTGCCTTGATCAGCAAATGGTGATGGTGGGACCTCTGGAAAATACTCCGGATCCTCGACGGCGGCGTAATCTTCTCGGGACCCAATTTAAAGAGAATAAACAATTAATAAAATAAAATAACATTACAAAACATATGAATTAAATGGGCTAAATTTGTAGAGAATTTAATTTAGAATTTTCTAAAATTTGAATGGTGAAATTTGGAGTTAAATTGAGTGAGATATGAATTTTTGAAGTTTAAATTGAATTTCTAGATTTTATTTAAATTGAAAATAGCCTCTGGTCCACGGTGAACCAGGTTCACCGTGAACCCACGACTGCGCGCGTGGACCGTTTTCATCTGGTCCGTTAGATCTAGATCACTCGGATGTGGTTTAGGCGGGGAGTTTAAGTCGTAGTGGATGGCCATGATTAAAACAAATGAGGGGGTACACGATGAACGTCTGGGATTAAATGCGAAGTTTAAATGAAAACTAATGCTCCAGATTAAAATATACCCCTTCATTGAGATATAACGGTCTAGATTGAAGGCGGGGTTTTAATGAAATCCATCGGTCGAGATCACTTGATACCGGTTCGACGAGATCAGAGGGTTCATATTAGATCCGAGGGCGATCTAATCTAAACCGTCTGTCTCGGATCCGACGGTTGTGATCCCGTTTGGCACAACATGTGGTAACGGTGAGGGATATCGTATTCACTGACGCCGACAGTGCACGGTAGCACGTGCGACGGCGACGACGATGACCGGGGACCTGATCTAAATGCCAAAATGGAAAGGGGTTGAGGGTGCGGTCATGATGGTACCGGAATTAGGGCTTTGGGTCGTCGGGATGTGGCCGGCGACGAGCGGGATGGTGGAGTTCGTTCGGGTCGATGGCGACAGTGGCGCTCCGGCGGTCCGCTGGTCCAGTGAAGGTGAGGTCGAGGAAGAGTATGCGATGACGGTCCCGAAGGTGTCGACGGCGAGGACGATGGCGGTCTCCGCTAGCAGCAAGAGGCGACCAGAGCTCGAACGGAGGTGGTGGTGCTAAGGGGAACGCTGGCATTCGGGAAAGCGGGGACTAAGGCGTTTTCGAGTAGCTTGGGGTGCGGTGGAGGCCGGGGTACTTATAGGGGTTGCCGGCGTCGAGTAAGGCAGGTCGAAGGAAGGAAACCGAGGAGGATTCCTAATGTGCGCCGATGAACTTTCCATGCGCTCGGATTCATGCCCTCGGGACGAGATCGCATCGGCTCTTAGAAGGAAAGGGATCACCGGTGTGAGGCAAACCGAGGGGAGGGATCAATTTGGCGAACGATATCCCACGACGGCGGATTTTGGAAAGGGGCTCGCCGGAGATGGAAAGGGGATTCCTTTCCATCGGAGAAGACAATACTGATAGGTGGCCCCCACCTATCAGTGGGTGCGGGCGAAGGCGAGCACGCCGACAGGCTGGCCCTAGCAGACAGAGGCTGAGGGGGGCGTGTGGCTGTCCAGTAGGGCTTAGCGGGGCGCGGGAAGGAGAGATCGAGAGCGGGGCGGCGCCGACAAAGGGGTCCCACATGGCAGTGACGCGGGCGATGGACTAGGCTGGGCCGAGGGAGAAATGAGGGAGGCAGCCTAATAGCATTTAAAATTCATTTTCCGATTAAAATAATTACAAAAATTGATGTATAAATTTAGAGCTAAAAGCAAAGGTCCTAAAATGTTGTAAAAATTCACAAAAATATATCTTGGCTCCTAGAACCTACCATAATTTTATCATCCTTGAATTTGGATTATTTCTCTATGTTTTGATTTATTTTGGCAGTTTCCCTTTTCTTTAATATAAATTTACTCCTTTTATTTGGAAATGTTATTATTCTCAATTTATTTTATCTTGGAAAATTTAGGGTGTTACAGAACATAAAGTATGACATTAGTAGCATGTCCTATCAGCTATCGAGCTGATGACCGTGACGGGGAGGGGATATTCGTGGAATATCATGCCGATCGGCCATGAGGCCGATGACATGAGATGAAGTGATCGGGCGAGCGTGCCATCGGCCGATAAGATGAACAGTGAACCACGCAGGCCGATGGATGCTTTTCCGATGACTTATGAGATGTAGCGTGGAATCAAAGTAACCCATCAGCTTGTACTCCGACGAAAATAAATAAGACGTGCCAGATAACAAGTCTATATCATGAAAATCATCACAATAACTAGATCGGACCTAATCGAGACAGTAGCTAGTCACGATGATCTTAATAATATATCAAAGAATTGGGCATGTTTTATTGAGATGAACGGTATATAACATGAAAGATATACAATAGCAAGAAATGTCGGACATAACCGATGAAGCCTCAAACTATCACACCTAGATCACATAAATCTAAGAGATCAAACTAAACTGATGCAACCTTAGACCTAGCCAATACACCGAGAACAACTGGTGATCGTACTGTTTCAAGGTTCACCTCAAGAGATCAAACTAAATTGATGCAGCAGTGAGGATACTGATCTAATTGGTACGGATGTCGGGGTGGCGGGACTCACCTCTTCACCGGAGATCGAAACAATGCAGCTCAATTCCATGTGCCGAACCCCGCCGAAATAAACCTTGGAGACCAAGGGTGGCGATGCGACAAGTAGTTGGTTGACAGAGATATGTTTTTTAAGCTAACTAGGGATACATATTTATAGTCTAGAGACTTGTCATCCAAGCACTATATCTTAACCGATTCTAGATAATCCTTATCTTCTATTTTTCCTGCATCTTATATTGATCGGCTCCTTCTGCGTCCGATCGTCTTATAACAATATGGACGGGGTTCCTTGATTTTCTTTGACTGGACCTTTTTGACTTATGTTGATCGTGCGACATTCTTAGTGGGCCTGGATTTAACCAAATCTTAACGTCAACAAGAACTAATCTAGACAAAGACACATTTATACAATATCACTAATACGTATAACTACAAAGTCTTATAATATAGAACGGAGAGAGTATATTTTAACTTTTTCACAGGTAAAATGGAAAAGTCAGTACGGGCTAGAGACGAACGATCGAGTGCAGCAATACGCCAAAAACCACCCGGTGAGTTCCCCCTAGCTAGCCAGCCAGCCTTTAGCTACCACGGTGGCGCACACGCTCCACAGCCCCAGAAAATCAGGCCACCGAGCTGAGAGCGAGGTGCGGGCCCGGAAAAATCTCCGCGGCCACCTCTCCGCCAATGGGGTGGCGGCGCCCACGTGACATCCCTCCACTCCCCCCTCTCCCACCTCCCCTATTTCTATCTCCTCGCCACCGTCGTTTCCCTGCAGCGCAGGCTTTTAGTTGCATTGGCTACCTGCTTGCCGCAGCGACCTCTCTCCCGGCCCTCTTTCACTCTTTGCTACCTTCTCCTCCTATACAGCCGAGCTAGCTACTGGATCAGCGGCAGCGACTCCTGGTCTCCTGGAGCTGGAGCTAGATACAAGTGTCTATTAGTCAGCTAAGCTAGCTAGCTAGCTAACCAGAGTGGTCAAGCTCGTCGCCGCCATGGGAGACTCTTCGTCCTCAGCTTCTTACATCAGAATGGTAAATATGCTAGAGCTGAAAGTAGTGTTTTTTTGGATGGCATGCGTACTTTGGTAGGTGCATCAAATGATATAATAGGTGTTTTGACTCCGCACATGCTTGTGCTGCATGCCACTGTTGCAGGTTCACCACCTGATAGAGAAGTGCATTTGCTTCAACTTGAACAAGGAGGAGTGCATGGATGCCCTCGAGAAGCATGCCAACGTCAACCCTATCGTCACTTCCACAGGTACCACCAGAGACTACTGCTGAGCTAGCTAGCTAGCTTCGCGGCGCCCAAATTAATTAACTTCATTCTATGCAGATCCGACTATATATATACGACAATATATTTCTTGCAAGCTACAGTACAACTTGTACGTTTTGTATACAGTAGATGAGATACAGTGAACTAGGTGGTGGCTAAGACATTTTTAGGCTGTAACTATTCTATTGTCACCATTTGCGTACCACCATTATATTTATTGGTATTGTGGTGTGTATCGAATTATTTACTTTAGCTGTAGCTCTGTATGTATATATCATTTCATGTGAGTCGTGACTTCGTGAGCTGAGATATATATGATGTGGAAACATCATTAATTTGGTCTTGTGGCTCCAGTATGGAAGGAGCTGGAGAAGGAGAACAAGGAGTTCTTCGAGACGTACAACAAGGACCACCAGGAGCGCAGCCACATCGAGCCGGAGACGATGCAGCGGATCCAGAAGATGCTCTCCGACGCGGCTGCCTCCAAGGGCTCCTCCGACGAAGACGATGACGACGAGAGCTAGCTAGTTCATTCGAGAGAGTTCACGGCTAGCTAATATTCCATCTAGTTTGTTGGGGAAATATAATATCCTGTGCAATCGTGCAATCATGCAATCGTGCGATCTGGTGCATCCAATAAAGATTCAACGGTTACATATGAAAAAAATAAAAAATACTATGTTTCACATATAACCGTTGGATCTTGATTGGATGCATCAGATCGCACGATTGCATGATTGCAGATTGCACAGAATATTTCCCCTAGTTTGTTATATATAATATATAGATCGTTTTTAACATGTACACAATAAACTATCTTACTTCACACGTTGCCGGCTCGAACCATGCACGCACGCATGCATCATCCATTGAGAGCTATTTGCACCTCGTGCAGATATAGTACAGACCGCATTTAATTATAATTATATGCAATAAGAATAAATGTAGATTAGTCGGCTAGTAGCTAGCTAGCCTCCATAAAACCTGCACATGCATCCATGTAACTGTACTATATATTAGGACAATAATTTGCAGGTATTGATATATGTCTAGCGTTTGTATCCTCTGTTTGCGTACTATACGTACGACATAAATGCACGTGTAATATTCAGGAGGCCAGGACCGACCTATATATGCAGCTGTCGATCGATCTAAAGATGCAGCAAATCCTTCGGTGACACGTGGCGATGACCTGTACCTGGCTTACCCATCAGCCAGGGCCAAGGGCTAAGTACTGGCAGCTACTCTACCTCTTACATTCAAATTAATTAAGCCATTGTTTATTTCAACTTCTAGCTAGCCGATTTAAGTATCTAGCCGGTGATAATCACTACGGGAAACGACATATTTGTCGAGTGTCTGAAATTTTGCCGAGTGCATTTTTTCGGACACTCGGCAAAGCTTGGTTTACCGAGTGTTTTTTAAAAACACTCGGCAAACTAAAAACACTCGGCAAAAAAAATATTTGCCGAGTGTTTTTTTAAACACTCAGTAAACATGATACTAACGAGCGTCATAACGGCGTGCTTGCGCGGGTCGAAAAAAATTTCGGGTTTACCGAGTGTTTTTTTAAAATACACTCGGCAAAGACACTTGGTTCGCCGAGTGTTTTTTAAAAAGCACTCGGCGAGCCCAATATTTTTTTTCTGTGTGTAAACCTTATTTCGATCCTACAGGATATTCCCAATTTGGTTTTATATTGAATTTTTTTTCTACAATCCAAATACAACATATGTTATCTCATCTAAAAATTCATATTTTTTTGGTTCAGTTTGTTATTTTTAATTTATTAAGTATGTTTTTAGGATTTAAATTGAAATAGGTGAAATTTGAACTATAAGTGCCTAAAATAATTAAGAAAAAAAATATAAAATTTATATTTATGTTTACTAGTATATTATGAGTTTTAATGCACTAAATTTAAATAATGTTTAAAATTTTATGTTACAACACTCTATCGGTAACGTCGAGCTCAATAGTTTTTTAATTCTAAATAAATAAATTGAAGTCTGAAAAATATGAGACTTGTCATGGTATTATTATATGATACATAGATGTTGTGATAAAAATTTAAAAATGTTTCAAAAAAATTATAACGTAGAGTGTTTAGAAATCGGAGATTGTGGGAGAAAGAATTAAGGTTTAGAGAAGAAATGAGATTGGTTTGAAAGAAGTTTGATGGTTAAATCATTTTTATACTTGAAATTTTTTCTACACTAAAAATACAACATAAATTATCTCATGTAAAAATTTCACATTTTTTGGGTTTAGTTTGTTATTTTTAATTTATTAAGTATATTTCTAGGATTTAAATTGAAATAGGTGAAATTTGAACTACAATCAGTGTTCTAAATGGCGGCATTAGGCGGGCGCCTAGGCGGCGCTGGGCGCTGGGCGCCGCCCCTGCGCCGCGCGGAAAGGGTAGGCGCCCGGCTGGGCGGCCAGGGCGCCTAGGCGGGTCAACCGCGCCCTGGGCGTTGACCGCGGCGCCTAGGCGCCCTGGGCGGCGACGACGAAAACGCAAAAAAAATCTGATTGGAGGGGGTAAAACGCAAAAAAAACCTAGGGTTTTTGTTTTCCTGGTGGCTGAACCGTGGCATCCTCGTTGCCCCTTGGCTCGCCGTCACGCCGCCGCACGCGCCGTCACACCGCACGCACGCACTGCAACGCGCCGGCTCGCCGCCGTTCGCCACTTCGGCCTTCGTTGCGCCTCCGTCTGGACTCTGGCCATCTTCCCTCACGGCGGAGCGCGCGACAACTTCGGCACTCGGCAGTCCGGTGGCCTCCCCGTGCAGTCGTGCTCCAGTCCGGCCTCCGGCGGCGCTCGTTCTCCGGCGCGGCTCCCCTGTGCAGCTCCGTCGTGCTCAAGTCCGGCCTCCCCTGTGCAGCTCCAGGCGCCCCTAGGCGCCGCCTAGGCGCCCCTAGGCGCTAGGCGGCCAGTCTCCGCCCGACTAGCGCCTAGCGCCTTTTAGAACACTGACTACAATTGCCTAAAATAATTAAGAAAAAATATATAAAATTCATATTTATGTTTCATAGTATATTATGAGTTTTAATGCACTAAATTTAAAGAATGTTTGAAAAAATTATGTTACAACACTCTATCGGTAACGTCGAGCTCAATAGTTTTTTAATTCTAAATAAATAAATTGAAGTCTGAAAAATATGAGACTTATCATGGTGTTATTATATGATACATAGATGTTGTGATAAAAATTTAAAAATATTTCGATAAAATTATAACGTAGAGTGTTTAGAAATCGGAGATTGTGGGAGAAAGAATTAAGGTTTAGAGAAGAAATGACATTGGTTTGAAATAAGTTTGATGGTTAAATCATTTTTATACTTGAAATTTTTTCTACACTAAAAATACAACATAAATTATCTCATGTAAAAATTTCACATTTTTTGGGTTTAGTTTGTTATTTTTAATTTATTAAGTATATTTCTAGGATTTAAATTGAAATAGGTGAAATTTGAACTACAATTGCCTAAAATAATTAAGAAAAAATATATAAAATTAATATTTATGTTTCATAGTATATACAAATGCTATTCTACACCACGGGTGTAGAATGCTATTCTACACCGACGTGGAATGGAGGGGTTGGATTGGGTGGGGGGTGGGCACGATTGGGATGATCGGTGTAGAATAGCATTTACACCGATAGTGTAGAGTAGCGTTCCCGTCATAGTATATTATGATTTTTAATTCACTAAATTTAAAGAATGTTTGAAAAAATTATGTTACAACACTCTATCGGTAACGTCGAGCTCAATAGTTTTTTAATTCTAAATAAATAAATTAAAGTCTGAAAAATATGAGACTTGTCATGGTGTTATTATATTATACATAGATGTTGTGATAAAAATTTAAAAATGTTTCGATAAAATTATAACGTAGAGTGTTTAGAAATCCGAGATTGTGGGAGAAAGAATTAATGTTTAAAGAAGAAATGAGATTGGTTTGAAAGAAGTTTGATGGTTAAATTATTTTTATACTTGAAATTTTTTCTACACTAAAAATACAACATAAATTATCTCATGTAAAAATTTCACATTTTTTGGGTTTAGTTTGTTATTTTTAATTTATTAAGTATATTTCTAGGATTTAAATTGAAATAGGTGAAATTTGAACTACAAGTGCCTAAAATAATTAAGCAAAAAATATATAAAATTCATATTCATATTGTCTAAAAAAATATATTCATATTTTTTAATCTGTTTTTAGTCATTACGCATTATGTTTGAAAATATATATGATTTAACAAAAACTATCAAGAAAATACTGAAAATGTTTTTAGCAAAAATTAAAATTTGTTTGCCGAGTGTCGTATTTGAGACACTCGGCAAACCAGATTGGCGGGTGCCCAAAATTTTTTTGCCTGGACGCGCGCTTTGACCGAAATTTTGAAGTATAGGCGCCGAAACTTTTTCGCCTCGACGCACGCGCGGAATTTTTTCTGCTTCTTTAAAACCAGTGTCTTCTCCTCCTTCCCTACATCACTTCCCTTCTTCTCTTCCACCAATACTTCCCACCGCCGCTGCCTCGTCGTCGTCCGTGCATCGTCGTCGTCCACGCCTCGCCGCGACGCCGCCCTCATCGCCGTCCACACCTCGTCGCAACGCCGCCATAATCCTCTTCTCCGTTCGTCGCGGCGTCAACCTCGTCGCCGTCTCCGCCAAGTCACGGCCATCACCGCGCCACGCCCTCCGCACGATCGTCGCCGTGTCGCGCCTCCCTCCCCGTCGTCGCGGTGTCGACCTCGCCGCGCGCCTCCCTCCCCACCGCGTCATGCCACGCCCGATGCATGGCCACCCTCGCCACGCCTCGCCGCGCCTCGCCGCTCGCGCCTCGTCGCGCCCTACTGCCCGACATCCCCATGATTCGGCCACCCCCACCGTGACACGTCATGCTCGCTAGATGTTCGATGAAATGTGTGTATAGGATGTCTACCCGGTGCTACACAATTTTTTTATTTTCGGTTTTTCTGTTTGTCGAGTGCCAAATCTTGGGCACTCGGCAACTTATCCGTTATGTCTGTTTTTTCACCGTGAAGTTACTTTTATTCGCCGAGTGTATATATGGCACTCGACGAAAGGTTCGCCGAGTGCCCGATAAAAATACTCGGCGAACCTCGCTTTGCCGATAATGAGTTTGCCGTGTATACTTCGCCGAGTGTAGCACTCGGTGAACCTTTCACCGAGCGCAACGGCGAAATCCTGTTCTCCCATAGTGAATCAAGAGAAGTTGTGTTTCCTAGTTTTTCTGAATTCTAGTTTATTTTTAGATTATATAACTAATGATTATTAAATCTAGGTCTAAAATCTAAATTGTTTGTTTTAGTTTCAGATTATAAAAACAGCTAGCGAAACCGAGATACAGCGAACACAGCAGTATGCATGGTTCCGTAAAAAATAAACACACATGGGAAAATGGAGATGTTGGTGTATGGAGATGTTGGTGTAAAAGATTACACATACAAATTCAAATAGCCTCAAAGCCAAGCTCAAAGACGAAGCTTAAGTTCACACCGATTCAGGCTTTCGGGAGGAATAATAACCTTACGTCCAATTCAAAATGTATTTCTGAGGTTGAGTTTTGGATCCTTATTACAGTAAAAATGACATGTATTTATAGGCAAAGATACAATAAGAAAGTATTATTTTATCCTCTAATTATAACGATTATTATAGGCTCTATACATAAGACTTTATAGAGACATAATAGTAAAATCAAATATTAACACAACCTAAAACAAACGTTTTGTCACATATGGCCCCGTGCCTTTGGAGTGGAGACCCTTCGTAGCTGTAGCGGGGAGACTCTTTGGGATTTTTTGACTGCCGCAGGGACAGGACGTCTTCACAACGGCCTTCGAAGCTTATATATAGGAAGGCTCCGCGTCTTCGAAACAATTCGTTTAATTTATTTTCTCCCAACAGTTTGAATATATTAGGCTGGGGTTGCAGTCATTCGGCAGGTGATCGAGAAATTAAAGCTGGATGCTATGCTGCTGTAGTACTACGACACTAGTGTAGCTAGCTAGCTGGCGCCTGGCGGCTGGCGCTCCGGCCTCGTCGGTGTCCTCTTCTTCCTCCAGCCGCGCGCTTCACGAGGCGTACTAGGTGCGCCCGCGCCGGTACTTACGTGATCGGTCGACCGACCTCCGAGCCTCTACTCTAGAAATTTATCCGCCGCAGTGGTCGTCGCTCGCGCGCCACATCTCGCCGGCGGCTGCGAGCTGGGGGACGGCGCGATCGGCCACTCCATAGATCCCACAGTACAGCACAGCGGATTAGAGCTTCCTCTTCCCGTGAATGTGACGCATGCATGCCCTCTGGCTGGCCGGCCGGCCCGTCTCGCTCGAGCTACAGTTCGTGCGCGCGGAGAGAGCAGCACTCGTCGACCGTGCCACTTGTCTAAGAGCTGCTCTAAATTGATCCGTCCACATGTTTCATGTCACACTTCCAAAAATATAATCTATTGAAAAATTATTTTTCAGCATTTGTTAAAATAACATTTTTAATCTGCATATCGAATTATCAATCATCCCGACGATTATTTCAGCTCGTCTTTCCAGCGCTTACAGAACTGCAGGCTCGACCGAGAGATGCGCCGATCGAACCGCTGAAGAAAATGAGGGGGGTATACACGCATTATATTGTGAGCTAGCTGTGGCAACCAGTTTAATTCGATCAGAAAAGGTCACGCGAATTTGGAGTAGCTATATATAATTATATTGTGAGCTAGCTGGGGCAACCAGATTTGAGATTTGTGAAACTGCGCTAGCTCCAATAGTTTCAGTTTGGGCTCTTCCAGAAACTGCACTGGATTCCAGGCCGCCATGTATCTCGGGCTGGTGGGTGAACTCGTAGTCCAAGGTGGACAAAAGCCCGGCCCTCTCGATTTCAGGTAGGCGCTCCAGCTTCTCATGCAGGGCGTCGCCGACATCAGAATTTTTTAAAAAATAATATTTTTTTTAAAAAATCAAATCTATATACCGATTTCAAAAAACTACAAAAGTAACATGCGGTCGGTATTTGAAGTGCCGACTGGATGTCACCTCAGCTAAGTACCAACTGGTGCCGACTACGTCATATTAGCTTCAGTCGACACTTCAAGTATCGATTGGTGCTGATGTGGCATTGTGCTACTTCTGCAATTTTTTGAAATCGGCGATTTGATTTTTTTTTAAAAAAAATTATTTTAAAAAAAAATCCCAACATAATCACAAAGAAATCTAGTTTGTGTGCTTACCGTAACAGCACCGACTGGATCAATCTAGCCTTCAAAACAATTAGCCAAAAGTGCTGCCACAAGCCCAGTAACATTGGTCGTAGATAACATAACAAAAAGTGATTCGATCTTGTGCAAAAGTCTTCACAATTTCATTGGTGATTGAGCAGCAATTATGCAGCCAGAAGAAGCAAGCAGCTTCACCAATGTCACAGAGAGCATCATCATATCCACATTAATAAATAAACCATAACAACCCCGATATCCACTAGTTACATGGTTAATCCAATCCAATGATTATGTTGTTGTGATGGGATTACAGCTTGGCCCCAGATTGTGTTGTGTGAAATTCACAAGATTGTTACCGTTTTTTTCAATATAAGAATCTAAATTTCAATAAGTGATAGGGTGTTAAAATCTAAAATCCACCACAACGTTCAAACGGATTAATGGTTTCAAATCTTAGTAACAGAATATCCATCGTAAATACATGAAATTATGAGGCTCCATGCCCCGATCCAATCTGACTACATCTATTGGATGATATTGGATAGACCTCAAGTAACTGAAGCAAGTTACTACAGCTAGATTACTTCAATGACAAATACTTTCTATGTTCCATGTTCCATATTATAAATATTGTAAGTTATTTTAGTTTTTATTTTAAGTCAAACTTCCGTAACTTGATTGCTACAGAACAATGAAAATCAAAAAATAATTATATTATTAATTAGTTAAATTAATGCTACAGTAAAATCAAAAGACAACAAATGTCTAACTCCACTTCCTTTTAATGAAGTGGTCCATTACAGTGATAGAAATCGATAAACAATGTTCCCCTAAATAAGAAACACAAATTATAAGTTGGTCATTTGAATCAAGAGGTGTTCAGGATATCAATTATGTAGATTATTCAATCTTCACTAGGTCGTAGGCTACTTACATCAAAATAAGAATAATAATCTATAGGATTAGTAACCATGTCACCCATTGATTGATTGTACTACCACTAATTGATTGATTGGAGCTCGTACAGGTACCACTTTTCACGATACCCAAAAGGTGGAATAGCGATTTTCGAACCATTTCCTATAAGAGAAAGGTTTCCATTTCAATTCTTGTCTTTTCAATTCTTCAGCAACAAGAGCTCGTAATATTTCAATTGAACTGGTTAACTTTTAAGATAAATAAAACATATTTCCAGAGAAAATCAAATTTGAACGAACAAGGAATCCCCTGTTCCTAAGGATTTGAACTATTCCCTACGAATTCAAATAGGACCTAATTATCCAAACGATGGATTAGAAAACCAAAAACTACAGATCTAGCAATTTCAAAGTAAATTTGAGTTCTTTACCAAAAAGAAAAATCAAGAGTACAAACAAAATAAAAGTTGACCCAAAAAAGAGAACAAAATTATGCAACCATTCATTATTCCAAAGTTTAATCACTCTCACCATTCATTATTCTAGCCAATCTTTCATCGATCGAAGCTGAGCAATCAACCATGGTGGAAAAAAAGAGAACAAAATTATGCAACCAGAACAACATACCCGCAAGATTAATCATCATTGAGCTTCTAATTCAACAAAACCATGATATGTGCAATCAACTCATTATGAATTCATGGAGACTGAAAATCATGAAGCTAATGGAAAGTAGATTGCAAGCACTAAAACTCCATTTTCATAAAGTATCTAGTAGGAGCTAATGACATTTGTCAAATAATGGACTTCATATGAGAATTGGGATAACACAGTCAAGCTAGTCTAAAGCAGACTATCCTAAGCCACCCTTTCTACTATCAATCACTGCCAGGACTTCATCCATAAAAATGCAAGTATTTTCATGTTTTCATCCTTAAGTACTTGAGTAATATGTACCTAGCATCTCAACGACTGAATATAAGGATTGCGTGGCATGTTCAACGTTTTTAAGATAAGCAAAGTGTAAATGTGCCAGTGAATAAACACATCATTTTTATTCATTTAGGCTTTGGAACTTACTGAACACTATCTATAAATGTAATCAGATGACATCTTTTTTAATACTATCAACACTTGGCAATTGGCTAGCTAGTACTTAAGTGAAGGAATAATTTATTTAAATTACATCTTGGGTTCTGCTTTCCTTTGTTTCCGGGGGAACTAACCATGGTGCTGTTATTTTGAACTGGATCCTGTTCCTTCTTGGTGTTCTGCATGCTTTACCCTTAGTCAGAGGGCTTAAGGTTCCAGGTTGCATATCCTCAGAGGTATTTGCCCTAAATATGAAAAGAATGATCCAGTGTATCGCTACTAACTCACGATTGAAAGTAGAAACAATCATATCAAGAACTATGACAAATAAAACACTTTTTAGATCGTTCGTAGGCACTTACGGAGGTGGAACTTGTGTCCTCAATTCCGCCTCGCCGACTCGCTGTGGAGTTGTGGACCTCTCCTCGCCGAAGGCGACAACTGCGTCGAAGCAGATCGAGCATGACACCATTGTAGCCTTGTCCTCCTTGCCACCCACCTCTTCCTCCTCCTCCTAGGCCACCTCCCCGGCCACCATATTCTCCCGACCTTCCCCTTCCCCTCCTCTGCTCATCCTCCTCACCAACCAGTTTCCTAACCGGATCCCGCCGAATCAGCGCCGATCCGTGGTGGGAAAGGCCTCGAAACGGTCGCCCAAATGACGACAAGGCATTCACGGCGCCGAAAACAGCACCCCGGCCAGCCGTATTCTCATGCTAATTATAGTGGTGGATTTTGTAACACTATTTTTTATAATTTTACATCAGCTTTGTAACTGAATGAAATATCCTTTTTAGTAGAGAGTTTCATTTCACTATTTCCTATGCTAATAAGTGTAATTAAATGCAATTAGCTATCATGAAATACCCTCTCTCTGATAAAGCGATTTGGCTCTAAGGGCGTGTACAACCCCATTTAATATGTGGTCTCTTGAAAGGTCTTTAGGGGGTTAAGTGAAAAAAATACAAGAGACGGGCTCTTCGCGAAGAGCCCGTCTCTACACGATTCTCCATACGCATTGTCTCTTAGCTGCATTTATGATTCAGAGGCTTAGGGTTGTACCATGCAGTTTCTTTGTTGTCTCTTGTACTTTGAAAACCGTTCCGTCGTCTCATGGTTGTACATGCCCTAAGTGGGTGTGTCATGTCGTTTCATCCGTCTTGGAAACGGGTTAGCATCATGTCTTGGCATTCAATTAACGAGAAAAGAGAAGGAAGTAGTGTGCTAACCCGTTTCCAAGAGTAGATGAATTGATTGATACAATCACAAAGAGGATCTATTGATAATTTTTTTTAAAGCAATACAAGCACTTCACAACAAATTGCTAAAGAAATAAAGGGTTTAATTCTAGTATAATCATTGCTAAAGAATTTGCATCTACAACGGAGTCATTATTCCTAGGGCTGGATAACGAGCCAGCTCGGCTCGTTATGTTAACGAGCTAGCTCGGCTCGGCTCATTAACATAACGAGCAGAAAACCCAGCTCGACTCGGCTCGGTCCAGCTCGCGAGCTAGCTCGTTTAGCTCGCGAGCCAATTATTTAAAAGATGATTAAATAATAAATATTTAAATAATCACATATCAAACATCAAAATATGAAATAAATAGAATACATGAGGTTTCAAAAAATAATCATCCATAGTTCCATCATTATTTCTATGATTCCATCAAATTAATCACACATGTTATTTATTTCATACTTTTATATGAGAAATTCTATAACTTTTATATGATAAATTCTATATGCCATAATAATAAATTTATAATAACAAGTTAGCAAGTAATAACTTGATATTAACAAATAAATTATAAAATAATGAGTCTCATATTGTAAGATAGTGTTTTATTATTGTTTTAATGGGTTGACTTGACTACTTGTGCTGAGCTCGTTAAGATCGCGAGCAACTCGTGAGCCAGCTCGAACTCGCTCGTTATACTAACGAGCTAAAACAGCAGCTCAGCTCGTTAGGAAAATAGAACGAGTCGAGCCGAGTCGAGCCGAGCTAGTCACGAGCCGAGCGAGTTAACGAGCTACGAGTTTTTTGTCCAGCCCTAATTATTCCCGATAAAGCGTCTTACTCTTAGAAATAAACAATTTGATGAAAATAATAGTGAGGAAGCAATCTTATAAGTTGAGAAACAATTTAAAGTTAATTATTTCTTAGTTATGGTTGATATGTCAATGAATTCATTGAAAATAAGATTTGAAAAACTCATATCATTCAAAGAAATATTTAGTTTTTTAATGAGGTCAGCAACCTTCAAATCATTAGATGGTCCTGAATTAAATATGTGCTGCACAACATTGGCAATAACTTTCTCTCATCATGGTTCATCTGATATGGATTTAAATGATCTAATTTCTGAGTTAAGTGTTATGTGATTCACTTGTCAGATAAATCAATGTTGGCTATGAAGATTTTTGAGTTTGTAACAAAGGCAAATTGTTATTCTAATACTTCAATTGTTTATCGCATTTTCTTTACTATATTTGTGACTGTGATATCAGCTGAAAAAAGCTTCTCAAAATTAAAATTATTGAAGAGCTATTTGAAATCTATAATGTCTCAATAGAGGTTAAATGATGTAGCAAACTTTATGCATGGAGAAACAATTGTCGAATGAGATTGATATTAACATTATCATCAATGACTTCGTATCATGGAACGTCAGAAGGATTTTTTGAGGTAATTTAATATGCACACATTATTCTATAACAATACTATTTTAAAATATATTTTAATTGTTTGTCTAGAAAGACCCCTAAATTGAACATGTCTGACCCTCAACTTTATAGCAATGTGGAATACTAAAAAATAGGTGAAGCTAAAAGAGTGTTGAGTAGGGATGGCGATTGTGTCCGATTACCCGTTTACTGATAGGTAAAAACCCTATTTGATGAGGACATCGATAACAATGATAGAGACATCTAATACTCTATTATTCCAGGACCAATCACTCGCTCCCGTGCCCGGAAGCTTAATTATGAGGTGTATTCGTTTTTTACTTTACATAATGATGTGGTTATGGATGGGATGCTACTTATGGATGATATTTTAACTCTTAGAAACATGGAAGAAGCACTTCTGGACCAAACACAAAAGGGAGAGGCATCACAACAATCTAGTTCAGATTCCACTTCAAACTCTGATTTCGGTTCGGATTCAACAGAGCACCCGTCATTAAAACGAGCATAACTTTCTCGTACGGAGGAGGATTGAGGCGTTCTTTAAGGCGTTGGAAAGATAAAGAATATATATTTCCAATGGATCTAGTACCAAGTCCTGATTCATCACGAAACGTTTTGTGTCATCCAAACAAGTCATCAGGTGTTGTGTCACCGTTTTGGGTCACTTTAGGTCTTGTATTTGTTTGGGGCCTTAATCCCAACTTCAGGGGAGACTTCCCACAAACCCTAGGTATTAATAATCTGTAGTCGTCATAAATTAGGGTTGAGTTTTGCTTAGTTTCGAACTCCCTTGCAGATTCAGTTCTGATATTCGTCAGATTGTAGAACCCTGGTTGAGAAATCGATCTTTTATTTGTTAGTGAGATTGTGTTTCTGTGTTCTTACTTGTTTTTTTTGATTCGCATGCAGAGATAAAGCCTTCTTGGCGAGGTTAATCGCGTTCGTGTGTGGTTGATAACCAATAGAGCCGTGGTGTAGCAATTGCGGGGTTCATATCAGTACTGATCGGAAGCCAGATCGTCAACGTCGAGTCATCCACCAATCGAGTTTACCCCCTCTGGCGGAAGATCGGGCACCCCCGTGCGCATCACTATTAGGGTCGGCTTTGTTCTCAATTTCTTACCTGACGGATAAGCGGATACGATTATGTGTATCAACTACCCGTACATGTTTACCCGTTTATCCTATCTATAAAAATAATTCTGAAACCCTAACAATCTCTTATCCATCTTCTCTCTCCTCCCTCCACCCTCACAAGTCGTCACCCCCTTCCAATCTACCTTCTATCCTCCCTCCACTCCTCTCTTGCACCGTCCCATGTGCTCCCGTGCTCCTTCTCATGGGCACGCCACCACACGTTGCTGAGTGTTGCTTGCACTGGTCGGTGCCGCCCCACTCACCGCCAAGCGCTGCCCCGCACTACAACCGCTCGCCCATGCCCCATGCACTGCTGAGCATTGCCCTACGCTGCACAGTGTGGTTGCGCGCTCACGCCCCCACATACCGCTGAGGGCTACCTCGCGCTACCCTGCGTGGTCGTGCGCTAGCGCCCCCGTGGGTTGCCGAGCGCTGCCCCACACAATTGAGCGCTCGCACCGACCGATTGGCCTCCATGCCTACCTCGGCCTTAGAGATTCTCCTCAGTGCTCCTTTTTTTCACTTTTTTGTTTCACGGGTATACAGCGCCCACGGATAACAGGTATATGCACGAATTTTTATCGTTGGATAAAAAAGTAGATATGCACTACCTATCCTTGTCTTACCCGATTGTGATCCCTAGTGTTGAGAACTAGTGAATCTATGCCGTCGTTGTTGGACCGAGCGCCCACGAGAATTTGCCAATACATTTGACCAGTGTTTTCTTTATGCCGGAGTATATCACCGGGGCGTTCCACTTGCTTGACCCCTGAGAATACTTTACTGAAAAGCAAATGAAACTCACTTGTATCTTTGGAAATTATGGAAGACCAAAATTCCAAAGGCATGCACCTCAGCGTACGCAGTAGTATTAAAATAGTTGTTATGAGTAATAGGTCAATTTTGGAAGAACGAAATTGAAAAGACATGAATCTTAGCATGCAAATCAATATTAAAATGGTTACTGCTAATTCAAACCTATATCAATTAATGGTAAGTGTATAAGTGGTCACTAGGTTGGTGGTAACTATCATGATCTTTTTAAGAGAAAGTTTTGTGCTTATCACTTTCAATTTATCTATTTCATATTTATTACTAACTCTGACATATATAAAACCGAATAAATTTTTGATATCATATTAAAAATAATCTTTTTTAACCTAACATCTCTGAAGTCTAAACGATGTTCGGCCGGCGAATAAACCGCAGGCAATGTCACATGTGAGCCACGGGCTTTCCGTAAATATCAGGCCGAACCAAGTGCAGACCCAACTGTAGTATTCCAGGCTCCAGATTAAATTTTCGTAAATGTGGATCGATAACTAAAAAATTCTCAAATACGAGTCACTTCACGGTAACATCCAAGCGATCGATAACATATCCATCAATACTGGTAGCAAGCGTACAAAACGTGGATCGACACGTACGTACGTGCATTTAATCCAAACTCGGGCTGTCAAATCAAGATGGTGAGCCCGGCCTCAGGCCTCTGCATACATGATGCCTGGTCCATCCATCAATGATACATCATGTGTACATGTTCCAGATCGAGATCTGGGCGCTAGTAGCACCAATCAATCAATCATACGATTAAATAACATGTTAGCCCAGGAACACATTTTTTTTTAGTTTTACAAGCAATGTTATAATATTAAACAATACTACAGTATTATATACTGAAAAGTCTTTGGCAATTTTATCTGAAATCTCTGTAAAATAAACTGCAGTATTAGAAATACTGTACTCAATCTACAGTATTGAAACTTTGGTACAAAACATTTTTTTCTAAAATTGCGGTATTATAAACTGTGGTATTGACATGGATATAGTATATTATAATTTTTGAAATATTATAGTTTTCAAAAACTGTGTTCCCAAACAGAGTCTTACTCCTTTTTATAATGATGTATTTTTTACCACATTTGATTGTTTTTTATTTAAAAATATTTAAAAACCTGTGAAAATATATTAAAAAATATAAGTTATGTTGAAATTAACTTTAATAATAAAATAAATAATACGATAAAAATGATCAATTGTCACGGAAAAATGTATCATTTTTTTGAGCGATCAGAGTAGCTAGAAAAAGGACAAGGAAAACAACGACGATACGGTGAGTGCCGGTTGTACGTCTGTACGCGCGTACGACGCTACGATCGTTTATTTGGTACATGATAATTGTGCTCTGATATACGGAGGTTGGAGCAAGAACACGTTGCACGAGTGTGCATGCATGTGGCTTGGTTGGATTGTTACGACAATCGATACCAGTTTTGGTAGTTATCGAAGCGGTCGGTTTTCACGAACCTGACGAAACATTTAAAAACGACGATAGATTTTCATTTTTGGTCGCACGGACAGGCCGGGTCGGCCACCCGGAGAAAGAAACAAGACAAGGCTAAGGCTAAGGCAGGGCGGCGATCGAAATGACCAACGTGCTCGTGTTCCGCCCGCGAATGGCAGAGCAATCGGCATCTTAATTTTAATTTGGTCCTTTCCGCTAGGTTTGCCTGGAACATGCACACATAAGTACAGGACATAACTGTCTAGTGATGGCGTGATGCAGTGGATCGCCATATTTTTTGTTTGAGATGGGTTGATGAGTTCAAATTATGATTACTTTAATTACCCCTAGGTTTTGTATTTTAAAAAGCACGTTTGTTACGAGTTTAACTCGTAGATTCATATCTAACTTTTGTACGGTATAATAAAATACTAAGTTTTTATTTTTAGTTCAATATAAAAATTAGATTTTTTAACTAAATACTGTTGATCTATCCATGACTAGCATTTTTAGAGGTAGGTTTGAACAATTTCAAAAGATTCTATTTAGAGTTGTGCGGAAAGAGACCGATGGATACAAAATTTATTATTCAATTAAAATATAAATATGCATTATATATTGTTACCGGAAACATGTCTTAAGATTTTTCGAGCTTATTTGGATCTCTACTTTATCTAATATCAACAAATTATTTCAAATAGTATTTTTATTTTACTATATATATAATAAATACAGATTTTAAAAATCATTTAAAATAAAACACCGAGAATTCTCTCGAGAAAAGCAAGGGATGCTTTTGCTCCCCAGGTTCTACGGTGCCCTCCGTGCTCGACACGTCGCACACGGGAGTGATAAGATGAGATGCGGTTTTGCTAGTGGGCAGTGGCGAGTAGCTAGTGCGAGCCAGTAGCTGTCCGATCGAACGGGATTCTTTTCGCTGCTGCTGCTATATATACGTCAATTAATAAACGAGCACCCCAGGGGCCTAGACTCTCCTCGCCTCGTGCCCTTGTCGTTGCTGCGGATTAACACTTTTAGGGCTTGTTTGGGTAGTTCAATCCCAATGGGGATTTTGGCCCAAACCCTAGGGAAAATTTGACCTGGGGCTCTTAATCCCGTTGGGTAAAGGAAGCCTTTTGGATGTTGGATGGACTAAAATTTCCATGGTTTTTTGAAGCCCAATCCCGGTTGATCCACGGGGAGAGAAAAAAACTCATCATCTCTTGTGTTTTCTTTTCCCCTTACCTGCTCCGCTGCTCGCACTACTTCGCCATCGTAGCAAGAAATCTCCTCCTCCTGTGCTTGGCGGCCAGAACTCGACGCACGAAAGCTCCTGCGCTTAGCGCCCGGTGGCAAGCGCCCTATATGGAAGCTCCTCCTTCTCCACACCTAGTGACTAGATTTGACTGTTGCCTCCAAGAGCACGTCCACATCTAGGTAATCTTTAGATCTGCCTAATCACTTTCTATCGTTGTCCCTCATCTAATCTCCAAGTCTCACTACGATGCAAATGGCCACCATCTAGTACTTAGCACCAATGCATCACTATTGCTCGTGCTCACATCTGCAGAAGACGGCGAAAAGGATGAGAGAGAGGAGGACTCAAAGGGCATGGCCATCTGATGCTTGTGCCCTTGCTCCCATGGTTGTATTTTAGGTTTGTTCAGTTTAGGTGAGAAAGGAGTATGTATGTCTTTGTTCTTTACCTAGTTCTAGTAATCAGTATTTGTTACTTATGTATATATGTATAGCCTTTTTTCTATGAATTTTCACAAATCCCAATTGTTGGTTAATGTTTGCAGGCCACTCTAGTGATCGAGCTAAGTGATATTGCTTTGGTCGAAAGTTTTTTTGCAATCTAATCTGCACAAGGTTTCTATAGGCCAGAAGCTTTATTTATTGTGATTACATTGTTTTATAGTGAAATTCATTATAGGTAGATAGTGTCGTTGCGCTGATGAACACTTCTATTATACTTGGAAGTTAAAATGCAATTTTAGATTTCGGTTTAAGATGGTTGTCTTCCTACGTGGAAATAATATGTTCGTGTTTTGCTATCAAGTTAATGTATGTTGCTATCCATTTGAGATAAAGATTTGAAATTGCAAAAAAAAAGATAGGTCTTTTATTTTGTGTTTGGATTGAACAATAGGATTTTTATCCTCTTCGGTTCCCAAACGCTGATCGGGAATGTTTCCCAGTGGGGAATTCCTCCCTAGGGAGTTGGAGAGGGAGTATATGTCAGGTAAAAAAAACCTAACGGGATTTTATTCCCTGAAGTTTTTCACCCCTTCTTCCAAACAAGTCCTTAGGGGACGTACGTCTGCGCCAGCCAGTCTAATTTAGAACAAATTAGTTTAATGTGAGATGAATGTGCTTGATTACGTGTACATACGAAAAGGGGAAAATATCCTGTGCAATCACTTATATTGATGTAATCGTGCAATCAAACGATCAGGTGCATCCACCATCCGAAATCTAGTATTTTTTTACTTTTAACCCCTTTTATATGTAACTGTTGGATCTAAATTAGATGTTCTGGATGGTTTGATTGCACGCTTATACCAAACGAGCGATTGCACATAATATTTCTGTAATACTTAGCGTGACTAAAGAAAAATGTTGTTTTATTTGGTTGTCCATAAGACTTTCTGCACACCCGTGTTGTCACGTGTGTTTTTGTTGCTTGAGATGGGGAGAAACGAAATTGAAATCTGTTTCACCGGTGCTCAACAAACAAGCTAATGTGTAGATACATTCCGATGACTTCTTCGTGTAGAAAAAGAAGCATAATATTACATCTCCCATGTTACATGTTTTCACCGAAAGTGGATGAAAAGGCGAGACATCGGATTGGATATAGGACTTGTGCCGCTTAACCACGAAAATTAACCGGCTATCCGAGCTGAGGCTTACGAGGAGCACTGGCCACTGGGCACGTATTACCATCGTGCACCACGCGCGCGCGCGCGCATGTGATTAGGCGCCGATCTTGTAGCTGCCCGCCATGTCCTCCTTGATCATCCCGAGCTCCTCCCTGGACGCCACGGCCGCCGACATCGCCCGCCGGTGGCGCCCCGCCGCGGGGCGTGGCGGCTGCGGCCCACCGCCGGCGCCCGCGTCCTGCGCGGCCTTCCGGTCCTCGCCGCCGCCGGCCGGCGCCGGCCCGTCGTCGAGGTCGGCGAAGTTCTCAGGGAGCACGAACACGCTCTGCGACGCCCTCCGCTGGTGACGCCCCGGCCGCTGCGACGACGACATGGTTGGTCTCGACGACGACTCGATCGAGCTCGACGGCTCAAGGCTGCAGCTGCTGCGACGGCGTAAGGCAGGAGGAAGCACCGGTGCGTTCGGGGCGAGGAGAGAACAGGGGAAGCCACGGCTATATATAACGACGAGCCCTTCGCCCCTGCCCGCTGCCAAGTTTGGAGGGACCACAAGTTCACAATGATAATGTATGTTCACCTCTTGGTTTTACTGATCTCAATTCTAAGGTGAATCTTGGTGTTTTCAAGTTGAATAAATCGAACTGCAGTAATATATTTACCACGAAAATATTGTACTTTAACCCTAATACAACCGGACTATAAGTTAAGGATGCTTTTATATGTTCACCTCTCTCGGTTTCATGGTCTCACGGATGTCAATTGTAGTTGTCGGTTGTATGAACTAATTCATTTTTAAGTTGGATAAAGCAAACTACAGTAAATGTTTACCACTAAAACACTATGCTTCTGAATGTTCACCTCCTGGTTTACAAGCGGTGAATTCAGGCATTTTTCAAGATGGGTAAATCAAACTACATTAAATATTTAGCACGAAAACGCTGTGCTTGAACCCTAATTAACTGAAAAATCACACTGACAGGCACCGGCGTTAGTCTAGTCTAATCGTCCACCACCACCACCACTCCAGCAGTGCCGTCAAAACGAGTAGACCGAGAAAAAAATATTTTTTGCGGATAAGAGAGATGGTGTGGCCGGTGCACCGGTACGTCGCATGAGTGCATGCACTGACAACACTGTAGAGTGTAGAGTGGAGACGAAGCATGCATGTCGCCCTGCGACAACACTTATTAAAAGGCTTGGACCTCCGTCGCCGTGCCCTGCATGTCGCTGATAGGCGAGATATCAGTCCTTATCCCTTCCCTTCCGGCGTCCCGTCTCGCTCGTGGCGCTTAACATTTTTAGGAGAAAATTCATGTGCATATCTGACTGACATTTTATATGTTACTGAAAAATTCGTTGTTTTTCATATATATATATATCACTATTAAAATTTGTTTTTTCTGTACATGCCATTATCATAAGTTTAACGTTAGTTTTTTTATAAATGGTAAAATTATTCTCATCTCACAACACAAAGAATTAGGGATGAGCTGATTACGGTTTTGTTATTAAAAAGAGTGTTTTGTAGTGTGATTTAGTACTTATCCCTCGGTCATCTTTAATTCCTTGCTTTATGAGCTGATTACGGTTTTGTTATTAAAAAACTACCATTGAAATTGATGCTAGTGACGTATATGGAAAACTAAATCAGTAATATATAAAAAATAATAAATTTTTAGTAACAAATATGAAAATCTGTGGATTTTCGACGATGAAGGTGAAGGGAAACCTGCTTGTACTGCCATTTCCTCTGAAACCACTTGGCTTTTGTATACACTGTACCTTTATTCACTCCACTGGTAGAGTGGTAGGTGCAAAGCCATGGCAGGCAGACGAACTACACGCAGCAAAGCAGGTGTTCACCACTTTCAATTTATAGACAGCTAGCTAGCGATTCGGACGATTTCAGCTCACTGCAGCAAGAACTTTGCCTTTGGGCCTTATTAACGTCGTCAATAATGTATATTTCTCGAAGAATCTGCCGGAAACACACGGCGCACATGTAGTACATGCTGCGATGGCCGGCCGTTGCATCATGCATGCGTGTCCGGATCGAGGTGGACGACGCGCACGCTTAGCTTCCACCGAAAGCGCCAAAGCGGTTTCGATGATTCGATCGGTGGAGCGAGAGGAGAGGAGCAGCAGGGGCGCAGCCCCACGTTGCTCCGGGGCTCCAGGCACATGGGCGGCCACTGGCACTGCCAGGCTGCGCGGTTGGAACACGGCGCGCGCCGGGGGGAGTCGCGAGCGCGGGTCTCGCCGCGCGCCGTGGTGCGCGCGCACCGAATCGTCGCTTGCCGCTCTGCGCGCCCGTGCGGTCGGTCGTGCGCGCGCGCGCGCGCGCGGTGGCGCGGCCGGGACAGCGCACAACCGAGCGAACCAGCGGTGTCGCGGTGGGAGAGCTCTCTCTTCCGGCGATCCATCGCGAGAGGGTTGTCTTGTCGAGTCCGTCGATGCTTTTGCGCGCGGACGCGGCGTTTGGGCTGGAAAGAATTTTCAGTCAGTAAGCTTCATATTGAAAGTGTGTTTAAGTTGGATTTTTTGCTCTTATGCTATAAAGGTGTGAATGATATTTACTTTTTTTGTCACGTTCTATGTGTTTGAGATCTGAATACAAGAGCCACATGTCATATACTCATATGAAACAAAAGAACAAATTTTACTAACTTATGTGTGGTATAAGAACAAATCTCCCGTTTAAGTTATGGTATTTTGGGATTCTCTCGAGGATACAAATTAAAGAGTCTCTAAGTTTTCTATGTCTATGTGTACTTTTCTATAAGTATAAAACAAAACGATTAATTTTAGGGATTTTTTATTTTTGTGAGTTATTTAGAGTATATGCTGGAATTGTTTTTTAGTTGTAAGCCCAAAAATTTAGGGAATGAAGATGTTTAGAGCTTTTATTGGAGATGCTCTGATGTCTAAATTGGCACAACTTCATATCTACCCAGCATAATTTATTTAGAGTTGGTCCAATAACCTAGTTGTTCCAATCTGTGGTAAAATCAAAAACCAAAAAAATTGAATGAGAATATTTCGGTTTTACAAAATTTAGCTTGGTGTTTATTTTCTATTTTCTAAAAACATAAATTTTACAAATCGAATGCATATGCTACAAACAGGCGCATTGAAGCACTATGACTAGGAACGATGGCAAGCAGATCATGGGCACGAAGCCATGAACTCATGGCAAAGGTGGGACCTGATTTCATAACTTTATCCTATGATTTCATATTTTTTTTGGATTGAATCCAATTTTCAAGCTTGAACTTAATTTACAATTTAAAACATTTTGTAGGGATAATAATAATTTTTTATAACAAGTTGGTAAAAAACAAAAATAATATTTTAGGGAGCTATGTAAATATTTCTCCAAATACATTGTGCCCACTAAAAATTATTACTACTACAACTACAATTTTGTTTTTATTAGTTAATATCTGTTGGTGTAATGCAGAACTATGTAACAGGTCAAGTGTTAAGAACCTCGAAGGGTTTGAAGTGTTATACTAATATTTGAACAATATTTGAGGCCTCTAAATGGGATAGCAACATTCGAATAAAAGTTCTACCGATCAATACTTTTTGATGGCCTTTACAAGGTAAAGAGAGGGTATTTATATGCAAAATTATAATACGGTAATACGAAGTTACCCTCTACATTAAACTGATTATTATAGTGTATACAATGATCTTCATAGGAGTAGTTTAGTAACCTCTCATGTGAACATGCCTGAATCTATATTGCTACGGAGGGTTATTAGGGTGCGTTTTGATTCTGCTTTTGAAACATGCTTCTGTTTCGAAAAAGTAGAAGCTAAACCAAAGAGGTTTACCAAACCTATTACTCCCACGAAAAGCAGTTTTTAGTACAAATTCAAAAGCATCTTGGACCTTGCTCTTTTCTGCTTCTGCTTTTTAGTACAAATTGGATAACATAAATTCAAGGTGTCTTGATTGATCTAACATCATTATAGCTTGTAATGCATCACATAATTTCATTTGTGATAGAAACTCGCGAGACAAAGAGTTTGAAAGGTATGATGCAAATGAGTACTGTTGGGGGAGATAATCCCGATGACAGTAGGGGAGCGTGAAGGCTTGTACGGCCCCGAAGGAAGGCTATGGCCGAAAGACCCGAAGCCTTACGCCGGAGGTGCCTGGACCTCCGAACAAGGAAGCCGAAGGCCTTCGGAGGCTCCGAGACATGCCGGAGGGGTCTTCGGGGGAAGAGTAACCAGCCGGATGCTGGAGGCCACCCTTCGGGTGGAGCTGAGGTTCCGAAGGGAGGCCGTACGCTGAGAAGACCCAGTCAAGACCGCAGGGGGGACAAGATCGTGATCGCCTGCGCCGTATCGGGCGGACTTTGCAGCGCCCGACACGACCGATACGCTGTCAGATCGCACCTTCCTTGTCTGTACTATGTAGTTCCTGTCTGTACTATGTAATGTCTGCTTTGTTTGTACCGCTGACCGATGTCAGACCGAGTGGCAGTTGGGGTTGTGGGAGCCCGACCCTTCAGAGCGGGCCACCCTATAAATACCCCCCAACTGTAGTTGTAATACACACGATCCAAGAATACAGAGCACACTGCATTCCATTACTCCCAAAACCTACTAGTTCGATCCGTCGTCCCAACAAGTACATGCCTAAAGCATCAAGGCAAACAACACAAGTACAAAGGGGCAACTATTGGGTTATGAGGAGGCTACAGTAGCAGGCAATTTTAAAATTTTCAACCCCTTAACCTAGAACTATGTGTGCGAGGGATCATGAATTCGAGATGCGCTAGTGCAGCGGAGGAAGATGTTGAGGAAGCGCATCCTCGCTCAGCCTCGCCTCGCCCCGCCTGTTCCTCGGTGATCTAATCGATGAAGACCGGTGACTCCTCATGAGGAAGACGGCGAACATCGTTGTTCTTAGGGGTGGGCAATCGATTTTTTCGGTTCGGTTTTTTCGGTTTATAGGAATTTTGGTTTTTGAAACATAGAAACCGAAAACTATATAAAATTTAGTCAAACCGAACCGAAAAAACCGAAATATTTCGGTTCGGTTTTTTTGGTTTTCGGTTTTTACCGAATGTGAAGCGTGGAGCAGAACGGGGCAGGCAAGCCGGGCAGCGGCTGGTGCGCCACGGCGGGCAATGGCTGCGTCGGCCACCAGGACAACTATTTGGGCTGCGTTGAGAAGCCCATTAAGCAAAGGCCGCTACATGAACCATAAAGACCATTATGCAATCCATGCCTGAAGGCTGAAAGAACCATACTACACACGCCTGAAAGCTAGCGCAAGCTTAAGGCTGCTACAAGATTCGGTTTTTTCGGTTGACTCGGTTTTCCACGTATGAAAACTGAACCGAAAACCGAAGTTTTTAAAAATAAAAACCGAATATTTTTAAAATAACTGAAATAACGTTTTTTTCGGTTTGGTTTGGTTCGGTTCAGTTTTCAGTTTTCGGTTAATTTGTGCCCACCCCTAGTTGTTCTAGCAGTGCCTCTATGGAGTCCACACGTACAAGGATAAGATTGATCTCATGTTGGCGTACTAGCACCGATCGAGAGAACCGAGAGAAAATCTAATCTCAACTCCTTGAGATCTAGTTGAGAGAATATGAGGTGTGGTAGCTAGGGTTTTCGCAATGAGAACTTATGCCCACGACCTCCTTCTTCCTCCCTTTATATAGGCCCAAGATGTGAGCTTTTAATCATAATTAAAACCCAACAGATACAATTTGTTTCGTCTCGATCGGAATTTGCGATCTAGACTCTTGGTTTGGAATTTAGAAATAATCGAAACTTTGGATATCCTATCGAAACTTCTCATCATCTCAGATTATCAAACTTTCGATTCCAAATCAAAACTTCCGATCAGCTCTAGAAAACTGAAAACTTGCTCTAGATCTTCCTTGGGAACAATTCCTTCAATCTCCCACTTGCACAAGAACCAATTCTTTACATGTTTCTTAATCTATCTCCTTAAAGCGTGTGACCCGATAGGTTCATACACAAATGGCCGTTCTCCGAAAAAAATTTCCGACTCACTGATTAATAGCGGTACTGTCACACTCTGATTTAATAAAACCGGGAATTTATTGAAATTCCATAGAAAATCAATAAATACAAGACGTTCATCACACGACTGTGTAAAATACACCAATCAATCATGGTTCGTAGACCATATTATTACAAAAGAGTTAAATAAAAGAGAAACTAATAAAATAAATCCTCTAGATGAACGCCTTCTTCCAGTCTCGTGCCTTGACTGGGTCGCTACTTCCAGACCATCACCCTCCTCGTAGTAGACTGCCTCTGGTGGTGTAAGTCAACGGGGGTGAGTACAATCGTACTCAGCAAGCCACCGAATGCAATTATAATGCAAGGTAATAACAAGGAAGGCAGTGGCTCACTTTTGCGGAAAAGCATATTTGTAAAGCAATTAATGTAATCCAGTTATTAGTGCAGAAAAGTAAACATGAGTTCATGCATCATCTTCTAACTCAAGGGGTACAGTCAGCCCACCCTCGCTCAACAGTCCTTACATGCCATGAATAACACATACATTCACATAATAGTAAACTAACTGCGAGAAGTCACACAACCCGCCCTTGACCGTGGGCTCGACTTTTCGAAAAGATTTATTACTCTGATCAGAGGTGTACTACTGTACCCACAAGGCACTCATTTCCCGCACACCGCAGTGTGTTAAATGACTCCTGTCACGAGAAGCTCGTGCCAAAACCTTCAGCATGGAACACACCAATTCGATAACACCCTCTTATAGATTTCATATGGTTTCCCAGTCACTTCGGTCCACGCCATACCCCCTCTTGAGCCACGTCGGTACAAGTCACCCGCAGGTTGCCCCTTGCCCCCTCCACTATGGTGTTCCAAGTTGGTACGATCCATACCTCCAGTTAGGACTTACCCACTAGACTTGTGGTTAGTACGAAAGTGATTTGCAATGGATCCCGCAGACTGGTCCTTATAGTGCCCCGGGTGCGACCAACCAATTCTCGAGCTTGCACCCGGAACCCACCATACTTATAACACTGCCAACTCCAACAGAATCCAGAGACGAGAATAACGGGGTAAATCATATAGCAAAATCCATCTATCTACGACTCGTTCTTTTACCCTATAGCAGCTGTGTCGGTATATTGGACACTAGCTAATATAATATATTGTAGAGTGACAAGGAGTTTAGGCTCAATAAGCATGGCTTTGGTTTACACACAAGGACGGGGATCTAATAATTATAAGTTAGGGCTTGAGTTTAGACTAATGCAATATTATCCTATGAGTTATAGCGATAATTTATTTAAACATGTGCTCAATTATGATCAAAATGGGGGTTGTGACTTGCCTTGATCCGCAAACGGTGAAGGTGGAACCTCGGGGTAAGACTCCGGATTATCGACGGCGTCGTAGTCTTCTCGATGCGGAAAAGTAAATACAACATTCAATAAACAATCCAAAAATCAAGGGTTAATTTTTTGTGTGCCATTACAATTTTCACGGTTTGCCAATATACCATCGGTGTGTCACTGACAGATGGGGACCGCCACAGTCACTGACAGTGGCATGTAGGCAATTTCTGAAAATTATAATGGCATGTGAGTAATCCTATAGGGGACTTTTCTTTATTATTTAATAAGAATATTTTGTGCAACATAAGCATACTATTTTTATTGCATAAAAGTGTAGAGAATAAAAAGACAAATTTTCCAGAATTGAAATGGTCAATTTTGGAGTTAAATTGAGCATGTTATGGATTTTTAAAGTTTAAACTAGTTTCTGGAATTTCTAAAATCATTTTTCTGAATTAAAACCATCCCTGGTCCACTGGTGGACCGAACCCACTGTGCGCGGGGTTACTATTCCCGTGAACCCGATCACTGTGTGTCGTTCGATCTAGATCTGAAGGCTGGCAGCGGGGCGGAAGGTTTTAAGTGAATCTGGATGGCCCAGATCACTCCATACCCCTCCTGCCAAAACAGCCGGCTGAGATTAAATCACCGAGTGATTTAATCTCGGCCGTTCAGTCTGAATCGGATGGTCGAGGCGCCGTCCGGCACGCGGGCCGGGGAAGCCGAGGGCTTCGTCCCCAACTCCGGCGACATGGCGGCGAGCGAACACTGACTGGCGGCGATGGCCTAAGGCCCTATGCGTCGGCTAAAATGGATAGAGGGGAGGGAGGGGAGCACGGTGGTACCGGCGAGAACGATACGATGGACCGGCGGCGAGGAGATGGCGGCGGTGTTCTTCGGTATCGACGGCGGCGGCGAGCTCCGGCGGTCTTCACGGCCAACGAAGATGTGGCCGAGGACGAGGCGACGTCACTGGTTCGGTTGGTGCCGTCAGCGAGGGCGGTGGGGCCTATGGCGACGGCGAAGGGCTGCCGGAGCCGAGACAGGGGAGAAACCCGAAGAAAAGGAGGCGGCAGCTTGGGACGGTGAAGCCTTGAGCGATTTCGATGTGGGCGAAATGCGGTGAGGCCAGGGGCTTTTATAGGCTCGTCGGCGGTAAGTTTGGAAGGGATATACAAGGAAAGGCCGGGAGCATTCCATCCACGCCGGCGAGGTTTCTATTTTTTTGGTATACGACGAATTCAGACGCAATCGGCTCGGGATGGAGGGGAAAGGGATCACCGGTGACCGAGGGACGCGAATCCGGGTCGGTTTGGTGAATCAAGGCGGCCGGCGGCGGAAATGGTAAGGGGGCGCCGGTATGGAAGGGGGAGATCCCCTTCCATCGGAGAAGAAGAACCTGACATGTGGCCCCCACGTGTCAGCGGCTGCGAGCGAAAGAGAAGTGGCCGACAGGCGGGCCAGACGTGGCAGCGGCTGAGGGGTACGGGGCACAGGCCGACAGGTGGGGCCGGAGGGAGCGCTCGCGCGGAGGGACGCCGACCAGCGGGCCCGGGATGTAAGCGGCTGATGCGTGCGGATCGGAGGCTAACGGGTGGGACCTGGCCGGGCGTGGCGCGCGGAAGAGAGGGCGGGAGTGCGCCGACAGGCGCGTCCCGCCTATCAGTGGGTGTGGCTAAACTAGGCCGGGCTGAAAGGGTTTTGGAGGGGAATTCAGGGTTGCGGCCCAATAAGATTAAAAATGTATTTTCTGTTTAAATTAATTCCAAAAATTCAACTATTTTGCTTAAGGCTTGAAGCACTGTTGCTAAAATTTTGTAAAAATTCTTAAAAATATTTCTTGGCTTCCGGATTCCACCATAAATTTTTCAGCTTGAAATTTGAAATATTTCTCCCTGTTTTACTTTAATTGGATTCTTTTGGCCTTTTCTTTAATTAAAGAAATACTTTTTATTTCAGAAAATTTTATTTCCCTCATTTTTATTTTATTTTAAATTTTGGAATGTTACAGGTACATCACATATTGACCCCTGAAAGTGTACAAAATGAAATTTTCGTTGAACCTTGATATACTCATGTACCAATCCCTTTACCTCACGGCATTAGTCAAGCTCAAGGCGAGATTCGTGCAATCCTTGTTGATTGGCTTGACATTTCACTCGATCAAGTATTAGATTCAAATCATAACTAACTCTTTAGTCATAGTGGCATGCCCATGTACTTTTCCAGTCCGACTACCTCGAGGGGCCTAGAGATGTCTCTTCCATTATTAGGAGGGGTAAATTCCATCTTGACCGCTCAAATACCATGACATGTTTCAAAACACACCTAAAAATGACCCTTATGGCCTTATGGCTACCTAGTTATGGAATAACGTTAGGAAGCATCAAAGTGTGCCACTACGCATTCTTGAATCAAATGACGATCTCAGGTCAAAGGACTCTGTAGGTACACCATTTGAGATAACAACTGATGACATATTACAATAACAATCCCAACAATATCTCAAGTGGGTCTATCCAATACCATGTTCACCAACATGTATTCACGTCACTGATTTGACATCTCCATATCTATGATCTGTAAAATATGATCATCAATCAATCAGATGTGCTAATCTATGTATCATCGCTGCCCCTCATGTTAATAAGATCAAGGATCCCTTTTGAACAATATCATTTTAAAACAAAGAGTCTCACATAACAAGTCATCAACTCATCAATCAATGTAAATGATATTTATTCGAGGAGCAAGAAAATAATTATTTTCACACATAAGCATAGACATAAAACATCTTTCACATACATATGACTCAATCACACAAGTATCTATTACCAATGGAGCTCAGGTGCACCTCACACTTTGGTTGTGAAAGGGGTTTAGTTAATGGATCTGTTATGTTCAAATCCATGTGCACCTTACAAATCTTCACATCACCTCTCTCTATGATCTCGCAGATCAGATGTTATCACTAAATTATATGTTTAAACTTCTAGTGCGATATAGGCTCCTTGGCTTGAGCAATGACACCACTATTATCACAATAGAGGTCCACTGGGTTGGATGCACTAGGAACAACACCCAACTCAGAAACAAATTGTTGGTGTAATTTTTGGTCACACGCGTGGCCTAGGAGATCCACTTAACTCTAGTGCAGGTCCTACAATCTTAGAAAGAAGGGGTTCTGAGCGTGCCAATTAGTTTGACCCTGCAACTGATAAGGGGGAAGAAAGAATGATGTTAGTAGAAAAGCCGACGATGATCGTGGTGATTAAAAGAAACATGGGTATTGACGCCAATCGGTTGTTGAGCCGATGACCATGGCCAGATTATCGGGATTGGTAATACAATCGGCCGATAGGACATACATCCCGAGCACAAGGGCCGATAAATACCCTCCGATGGAAATAAAGTTAAACATATCAGCTTGTACTCCCATAGAAAACAAATCTATCATACTAGAAAATGCATCCATACTATCAAACTATCATAACAACAGGATTGGACTTAACAAAGATAGTCGCTAAATCATGATTAATCAATAGTACTTTAACATATTGAGCATGCTTTATTCATGAATGGTGCACAGTATAAATCAGATACAATAGATCAAGATGTCGAACTCAACCGATGAAGCCTTGAACCACTATACCTAACTCACATCAATCTAAGACATCGTAATGATGCAGCCTTAGACCTAGAAAATACACCAAGATAAATCGATGATTGAACTGACCAAGCTGATGCCTCAAGAGATTGATATGATGCAGCCTTGAAAACACCGATCTAGCCGATACGACTGTGGGGTGGCGGGACTCACCTCTTCACCGGAGATTGAAACAATGCAGTCCAGCTCTGAGTGTCAATTCCCACCAGGATTAACCATGGAAGCCAAGGACGACGATGCGCCGAGAGTAGTTTTTGGTTGTGTTTGTCTAGATCCCTAACATAACTAAAAGTTACATATTTATAGTCCGGAGACTTGCCGTCTGTTATGATAACCATAACCGATTCCAGATGTTTCTCTATCTTCCTTCATCCCTATCAGCTCTTTCATATTTGACCACATATAACCACTAGGATAGGTTTGTTTGACCAACCTTTGATCGGATTCCTTTGACTTCTATTGACCATGCGACGCTACTGATGGGCTTGAGCTTTTACCAAATCTTGGTGTCAATACATGCCCCTAGTTTTGGAGCATAAGTATAACTAATGCTTCAAAATTATTGGTTAGTAAATCCCACTGCATCGTGTCATTTCAAAAGTCTCATCCATCTTTTTACTAGTAGCCGAGAACTCTTCAACTTTCGGTGCCTTTTGTAGTATATAAATTTGGATTGCTGCTTTGTATCAATTCTTCATCCTCTTCCTCACCTTTTCTTCTTCGACCATAAATGACCGTGATGGATGTCGCCTAGTCTGACACATATACTCTTTCTCTATGGTGATGTCGGACCAGTCTTCATTCCGCACAGTCTAGCAATGGCATCTCTAAACAGAATCACTGAAGATTTTGTTCCTCTAATCCTGAACCTGCAAACGTTTTGGTGTTTCGAAAACTATACTCATGATTATACCTTTTGCCGAATGTTGAAGACGGTCCCACCGAATCCATCAGGATTGGCTTGACCTAGCTGTTGAGGAGTTGCTCTTCGCTCTATAAATATTTGTTGGATTCTTCCTCTCCCCTTTACGCTTTTGGCATTCACAACACACTCTTCGTCTTTTAGTCCTCGAGCTCATCGTTGTTTCGCTTTAAGTGCCTTCACGATCGTTGCTTCGCCATCTTCACCTCTTTCCTGGTTTAGACCTAACATTTCCTGATGGCATCTACCACTTCTATCCCTGAGGAAAGTCTTTTAGTTTTCTCCTTTTTTATTTCTTGTTCTTTAGTGTTCTTGGTTCTTTCTGCTTCCTGCTTTCTTACCCCATTTCTTTTCATCTTTTCTCTTTTTTGTAGAACTTGAAGGACCGAATCCTCATCCCATCGCCAACCATCCTTCTTGCTATTTCTTGGGCCTAATGGGTGATCCTAAACCCACTGACTTAATCAATGCTGATATACAAAGAATCCCCTTTAAAAACTTAAAAATGTTTCTTTCTGACTGGACTCAAAGCTTCAGGGTTTTCCCTTCTCCACTCCCTAGCTAGCGTGACTGGTACCTTCGAATTGCCATGTCAGAACACACTTCTTGGGATCAGACCAGTATAGCGCACTGCATCGACCTTTCCCTTGCCTCTCCTTATAAAAATGAGTCGATGCTAGCTGCTTCTTGCAATTTTTGGTCTGATGCGTTAAACACATTCCTTTTTGGTAATGGGTCGATGAGTTCCAATCTCTTTAACGTTTATGTCATGACCTCTCTTGATATGTAACATCCCAAATTTAAAAATAAAATAAAAATGAGGGAAATAAAATTTCTGAAATAAAAAAGGATTATTTTAATAGGGAAAATGATAAAAGGACCCAAATAAAGCAAAACATGGAGAAATAATTCAAGTTTAAAGCTAATAAATTTATGATGGAATCTATAAGCCAAGAAATATTTTTAGGATTTTTTACAAAATTTTAGCAACAATTCTTCAAGCTCTAAAAAAATATATGAATTTATGGGATTATTTTAATCAGAAAAACAATTTAAATTGCTTTTGGGTCGCATACCCCGAATCTGCCTTAGCCCGGCCCAATCCAGTCCCCGAGCCACTGATAGGTGGGGCCTATCTATCGGCGCCACCCCCTTCCTCTCTCTCCCGGCCATGCCCGCCTTGGCCCCACTCGTCAGCCGCTCACCCGCGTCCCTCTCTCTGTGACCGTCTGGGCCCGTCAGTCAGCCCCTTTCCTTTTTTGCTCGCCCGCCGATAGGTGGGGGCCACCTGTCGGATCCATCTTCTCCGATGGAATCCCCCCTCTTTCCTATTCCGGTGATCCCCTTCCATAAATCTGCCGCCCCTTGCCGCCATTCACCAAACCACGCCCGGGATCGTGATCCCCGATCTCCGGCGATCACTTTCCCTAACGCCTGACGCGGATTCATCCCTATGGAAGGTACCCGAGCGCATGGAAAACCTCGCCGGTGCCATTTTGGAAACCCCTCGGGATTTCCTCCATTTACCCTTCCAATTCGACGCCGGTGACCCCCTATTTAACCCTGACATCCACCACAGCCCCGGTCGTCCGAAATTGCCTTAGCCCTCGCGTTCCAAAGAGTCGCCACCCATTTTTTTCTCCTTCTCACTGTTCTGGTTCCAACAGCCCGTCACCGATGCCACAGGACCCCGCTGCCTTCACCGACGCCATCGCCAGGACCGTCTTCACGCCCACTACCCCGGCCTCACCTTCGTTGGGCCGGATCACCGCCGGAACTCATCGTCGACGTCGGACCCGAAAAGCTCTGCCACCCCTTCTCATCGCCGATCGCAATCGACCCACCTTCGTCGCCCCCGCCAGTATGCCTAGGTTCCCCGTGTGACCCTCTTTCCATTTTAGGCCTTAGCCGTGCCATTAGTCCTCTCTGTTACCGGGAATTCATCGTCGTTGCGCCGCTGGAGCCGGAGAAGAAGGGGTAATTAACCCCTTCTGTGTGTGCCATGCCGGACGGCATCCGGGCCACACGATCGTGATCGGAGGGCACATCGGGATTTAATCTCGGCCTTCGATTCGTGCCAAAGGGGTACGGTAAGATCTGGGTCGTCCAGATCCACTTAAGGCACCCGCCTCGCGCTGGCCACCGGATCTCGATCCAACGGTCCAGATTGGCCCGAACCACGTGCACAGTGCGTGGGTGAGACTGGCTCACCATGGACAAGAACCCATTTTCAGTTTAAATAAAAATTCAGAAAAAGGTTTAAACTTTGAAAATTCATAACTTGCTCAATTTAACTCCAAATTTGACCATTCAAATTTTGTAAAATTTGTCTCTTTATTCTCTATACATTTATGCAATAAAAATAGTATGTTTATTTTGCACATTTTATTCTTATTAAATAATAATTCAAAAATCCTTTTAGGATAAATGATTATTTAATGTAATAAAAACTCAGAACTCTCTGAAATTACCTTAAAAATTCATATATTAATTTCAGAGGACATAATAACTTCATTTCACTATTTTAATGCAATAAAAACAGTAGGGTTGTTTTGTACATTTTATTCACATTTAAATGGGAAAACAAAAACCCTTACGGTAAATACTTATTCTAATTTATAAAATTCAGAAACCCCTTAAAAACTAATCTTAAGTACTTAGGTAATAATTTCAGATGAATTTAAGATTTTATTTCCTTTAATTAATACAACAAAATCGTGTATGCTTGTCTTGGTGATTTTTGGATTGTTTATTGAATTTCGGGTTTACTTTTCGTACCGGAAGGCTACGACGCCGTCGAGGCTCAAGAGTTTTACCCCGAGGTTCCACCTTCACCGTTTGCGGATCAAGGCAAGTCACAAACCCCAAGTTGATCATATTTGAGCTCAGTTTTTCATAATTATCGCTATAACTCATAGGAATTAAATATTGCATTAGTTTAATCACAAGCCCTAAATTATATCTATTAGATCCTCATCCTTGTGTGTAAACCCAAGCCATGCTTATTGAGCCTAAACTCCTTGTCGACTTTTAAATATTTTATTAGCTAGTCCAATGTATCGACACAACTGCTATAGGATAAAAGAACGAGTCGTAGATAGTTGGATTCTACTATATGATTTCCCCGTTATTCTCGTCTCTGGATTCTGTTGGAGTTGGCTATGATATAAGTATGGTGGGTTTCGGGTGCAAGCTAGGACATTGGTTGGTCACACCCGGGGCACTATAGGGACTCGGTCTGCGGGATCTATTGCAAAACAAACTCGTACTAACCACAAGTCTAGTGGGTAAGTCCTAACTGGAGGTATGGAGCGTTCCAACTTGAAGCACCATAGTGGAGGGGGCAAGTGACACCTGCGGGTGGTTTGTACCGACGAGGCTCAAGGGGGGTACGGTGTTGGCCCGAAGTAATTGGGGCACCGTATGACACCTATAAGAGGATGTTGTTGAATTGGTGTATTCCAAGCTAAAGGTTTTGGCACGAATTTCTCGTGACATGGGTCATTTAATACACTGCGGTGTGCGGGAAACAAGTGCCTTGTGGGTACAGTAGTACACCTCTGATGAGAGTATAATCTTTTCGAAAGTTATGCCCACGATCAAGGGCAGGTTGTGTGACTTCTCACAGTTAGTTTATTATTGTTTGAATGATGGTATGATTCATGGCATGTACGGATTGTTGAGCGAGGGTGGGCTGACTGTACCCCTTTAGTTAGAAGATGATGCATGTACTCATGTTTAATTTTCTGTACTAATAATCTGGTTACATTAATTGCTTTACAAATAAGCTTTTCCGCAAAAGTAAGCCACTACCTTCCTTGTTATTACCTTGCATTATAATTGCATTCGGTGGCTTGCTGAGTATGATTGTACTCACCCCCGTTGACTTACACCACCAGAGGCAGTCTACTACAAGGAGGGTGATGGTCTGGAGTAGCGAACGAGTCAAGGCACGAGACTGGAAGGAGACGTTCATCTAGAAGATTTATTTTATTAGTTTCTCTTTGTTGTAACTCTTTTGTAATAATATGGTATACGAACCACGATTGATTGGTGTATTGTACGCAGTCGTGTGATGAACGTCTTGTATTTATTGATTTTCCATGGAATTTCAATAAAGTCCCGATTTTATTAAATTGGGGCGTTACATGATATTACCACCAACGCTAACCCTTTACTCTTCTGTTTCAAGCCTTCTCACCATCTTGAAGTCAAATCCAGTGGCGGTTGGGTGAAATATATTGTAACCCATAACAAGCAAACATGTGCTATTAGTCAATGTGAACATATCGCCTTCCTTAACCTCTGGCTCGAGAGGTTTCTTTTCCATGCCATGGGTTCACCCTTGGGCCCACTTGCAACCTTCAATTTTTGGCGAAGAAGTTAGCTGCCAACGTCAAAATCCCCCTTGGCCAATACCTCCTTGGCTCCCTTTACCATCTTCTCCACAAGGTATCGGCCCGACTATCGGTCGGTGACACAGTAGGCCACCTTGATGGTCCTTGGTGATTTCTCTAGCTTTGGTTCAATGTATATACGACCAAAATCTCTTCTGGCCCCTCTTTTGACCTTCTTCACTTTTCTTCTAACTACAATGAATCTGCCCCACCGGCCACCTATCGATGCCTATCTTTGGGCGAAGCTTCTGCCTATCAACCAGGAGCAAAAATGTCCACCGACATCTTAGCCCGCTGGTTCAAGGCTTCTTTCTGCCTATGAATCTTTGGTGGATTATGAATACCCACATAGGTTGTTGCTGGCTGATGTGTTGGCCGACTCGGAGAGCGAGGCCATCTTCCTTGCTAGTATTTCTCCATGTCTCCTTTCGATCAATATCATGGTTGGTCTTGTGCACAAGCAATCTTACGAATTCTACCATCCCACGGTTTGCGCTCAGTAGCTTGGTTTCGGTCAACTAGCAATTAGTCTTTTCTTTGTCAGCCGAATCTAGGTCTATGGCGAAGTGACAAGCTCTTTGGAGTTACATCGGTTTTCTCTAGAGCTCATTCGATCATTCTCGGGGATTTCCCTTCCTAGAGCGCATGTAGGGTGGCCTCCGTCTCTTACAAAAAGTGGTGGTCCGAGACGAGCCAACATACTTTCAACTGTCATTCTAAGCGCTTCTTCCTCTCGCTGGACCCAGCCTTCACGGAGATCGATCATGAGGTTAGCTTCGATATGCAGCCTTTGTCTTGTTTTGTCATTTTTACCTTCTGATCGTCCCTTTTCTTTGTAGGAGGATGATGTCGATGCTCCTTTAATGAGCTAGAGAGGTAACCCAATAATATATGGGTCGATATCGACCACTACCAACTTGGGTGGCGGGGCTCCCACTCCAATGGAATGGCTTAGCAAGAAGCGTGTCAAAGCTTTGGCGCGCAAACGCAAGGCACCGAACGCAGTTGTGTGCCAATATTCTAGGGCCCGGGCTGGTCAAGTAACTCCGCCAACCTCGATTCCTCCGCCATCGGTAAACCCTTGACTTTCGTCCATGACACTATTGTGTGGAGGGTGTGTTTACTGTTTCATTTGCTTTGCAGCTAGCACCGATTTCTCCTTCGGTCGCACATGTTCCTAGTGGTAGAACCTTGCCGGCAGTCAAAGTCTCTCCATTGGCCCAGGTGCATATCTGCCTTTGCATCGCGCCCATCTTTTCCTTTCGTGTTCCTATTATCTGACACCCTGTTTAAGCCACCTCCTCCTTTCGACGTCGAGTCACTATATGCAGCATTTGATAACGTGGACGATGGTGTCAGTGAGGCTCCATCGGCCGCAGCCGCTGGAGGCGTTGTCGCTGAAACTATCGAAGTCGAGAAGCTAGAGGGTTCTACCATCGGCCTGAGTGAGTCGGCAACAACCAATGATGTTGTCGCCCCATATTGTGTAGTTACCGGGGGTCCGCCTGTTGTTGCCGATGTATCTTGCTAGGTACTTCCCTTTATTTCTGACTTTATCCGCTATTTATGGGACTCACATCGACCTCAAATATAGTCGGCGCCTGCCTTTGTTGCTTCGCTTGCCCCAGGCCAATCTTGAGAAAGGGAGCACGAGCACCCTCCCTATTGTCTAGGTGGAAGGCGACGTTGCAACTTCTCCTGCTGATGGTACCCCGCAATCAGCTAATCTTGCTAGGCCCACTGACGTAAGCTTTCTTTGTAATTGACATCTTGACAAGATTGCCCTCGACTTGTCTAACTTCTCTTTTTTTAGTCCTTCGTCCAGAAATTTCCTTTTGATATGGGCCCATATCTTGAGGACAAAGAAGTCACCAACTCCCTTCATCGGCTGTAGCTCAACTGCCCCCGAAAGTGAGAGGGGTTCTGTCAGACCTGTTGCATCATCTAGAGGACCAAGTGGAGGTCTTGGTCAACGATTCAGGCCCTATAAGGGCTCGTTTCAATGATATCCTGAATTCCCTCTCCCCAGAGTTAGTCGATGCCCTCACGCCGGCCGTGTTCATGGAGTACCATCGGCCGGAGGTTCAGTGTAACGCCCTAAATTTAACGATTTCAGACTTTATTTAATTTCCAAAGAAAAACAATAATAACAAGATGTTTAACACATGAACTCGTACATACAACAATCATTCGTGGTTCGTAGACCACATTATTACACAAGTGTTAAAGATAAAATAAACTAATAAAAGGAAACTACGGGATGAACATTTTCACCAATCTCGCGTCCTTGACTGGGTCGCTACTCCAGACCATCCCCATAGTAATATGTAGCCTTTGAAGGGTGGTTTTCAACGGGTATGAGTATTCAAAAGGCCACCGAGAATGCAATAATAATGCAGGATAATAATAAAGGAAGATAATGGTTTAAAGTGTGGAAAAGTACATTTTTTGTTGCAGCATTTAATGTGTGTCATGTTTATTTGTTTAGAATAATAAATCATGAATAATGCAACATCTTCTAACTCGAGGAGTACAGTCGGTCCTCCTCGCTCAACAGTCCTTACATGCCATTCCATCATGCAACACTCACAAATATAAACTAACTGTGGGATGTCACGCAAACCGCCCTTGACCGTGGGCTCAACATTTCGAAAAGATTTAAACTCTGATCAGAGGTGTACTACTGTATCCACAAGGCACACACTCATTCCTGCACACCATAGTGTGTCGAGATGACCCACACCACGGGAACTCGTGCCAAAACCTTTAGCATGAAACGCTCCAACCCAATAACACCCACTCTAGGTTTCATCGACGCGCCAGCGCACAAGATCAATGTTGTGCCCCCTTTTGTGCCTCGTCGGTATAAGTCACCCACAGGTGCTACCTGCCCCTTCCAAATGATGCCTCAAGTTGGAACGTCCCATACCTCCAATTAGGACTTACCCAGTAAACTTGTGGTTAGTACGAAAGTGTTTTGCGACGGATCCCGTAGACCGGTCCTTATAGTGCCCCGGGTGCGACAAACTAATGCCCTTGCTTGCACCCGGAACCCACCATGCTAACATACTTAACCCAAAATTCCAAGACCAACAGAATACCAGAGATGAGAGAAATAACGGGGATCATATAGTAGAATCTAAGTATCTACGACTCATTTTTAGCCTATAACAGTTGTGTCTATACATTGGACACTAACTAATAATACTAAGTATAATGGTGACAAGGATTTTAGGATCAAGATCATGGCTTGGGTTTGCACATCAATGTCGAGATATAATAATTATAATGTAACACATTTAATTTGACTAACACATTTATAACTTATGGATTTTAGCATTATTTAAGAAAATTTGGATTCAATATGCTCAAAAATGTAGTGGTGACTTGCCTTGCTCAGTAAATGGTGATGGTGGAACATCGGAAAGTACTTCGGTTCTTCGACGACATCGTAATCTTTTTGGCACACAAAACGAGAATAAAAAACAATTAAAACAATGAAAAATCACAGTACAAACATATGAATTTTATTGGATAAACATGAAGAGAATAAAAAGATGAATTTTATGATATTTGAATGGTCAATTTGGAGTTAATTTGAAGAAGTCTTGAATTTTTAAAGTTTACAACAATTTCTGGATTTTATTTTAATTTTAAATCAGCCCCTAGTGCACGGTAAACCAAGTCCACCGTGAACCAGCGCACTGTGCTGTGAACCGGAGTATGAATCTCCATTGGAACACGATCGGACGCATGAGGGCGAGGCGGGGGTTTAAGTGAGATCGGACAACTGAGAGGGCTCGGTACCCCTTCAATCAGATGGATGGTATAGATTGAACCCGAGTGGATTTTAATCCTAACCATACAGATCTGATCGGGCGACTACGTGTGGATCCGACACGACACGGGTAATTACCCATGATGTTCGTCATCTCCGGTGACAGCAGGGGCTCACAGTGGTCGTGGCGGCTGCGTCGATGGCCGGCGGTACCAACTAAGCGCAAAAATGGAAATAGGACAGTGAGGCGAGCACGATGGTACCGATACGGGGGATCGAGGTCGTCGGGGTGTGGCCGGCGTTCGAGCGAGGCAGCGGAGGCGTCTCGGGTCATCGGCGGGGATGAAGCTCAGGTGGTGTAGCGCCCCGATTTAACGAAATCGGAACATTATTGAATTTCATAAGAAAAACAATAATACAAGAGGTTCATCATGCGACAACGTACATACGACTAGTATTCATGGTACGCAGACCATATTTATTACATCAGGGTTTTGGTAAAAACAGTAATAAAGATAATTAAAATTCTGCATGACGAACATCTTCTTCAGGATCTTTCTTCTCGTCTGGGTCGCTACTCCAGACCGTCTTCGTAGTAGGCATCCTCTGAGGTGTTCAACGGGTATGAGTACAAAAAGTACTCAACAAGCCACAGCAAATGCAAGTAATAATGCAGGATAATAAACAAGGATGGGTAATGGCTAACAGTGCGGAAAAGTACAGTTTCATTTATTGCATTTAGTGTAATCAATTTTATCGTGCGGAAACATAAACATGAACATCGATAACATCATCTAACTCGAGGGGTACAGTCAGCCCCACCTCGCTCAACAGTCCTTACATGTCAATCCATCATGCACATACATATTCAAAGTAATCTAACTGTGGGATGTCATGCAACCCGCCCTTGACCGTGGGCTCGGCTTTTCGAAAAGATTTAAGACTCTGATCAGAGATATACTACTGTACCCACAAGGCACGCACTCATCCCAAACACCAAGGTGTAACGAGATGACCCATACAACGGGAACTCGTGCCAAAACCTCGGCATGAAATGTTCCAAGCGATAACCACCCGCTCTAGGTTTCGCCGGCGCGCCGGGCCACATCCCGGCTAACGTCGCACCCCCTTTTGCGCCACATTAGTACAAGTCACCCGCAGGTGCAACTTGACCCATCTCCAAATGGTGGCCTCGGTTTGGAACAACCCATACCTTAGTTAGGACTTACCCACTAGACTTGTGGTTAGTACGTAAGTGTATTGCAACGGATCCCTCAGACCGGTTCCTTATAGTGCCCCGGGTGCTACCGACCAATGCCCTAGCTTGCACCCGGAACCCACCATGCATTCACTCACAACCACAACTCCAACACCGACAGAATTCCATAGATAAGAAACAATGGGGATCATATAATAGAACCATGTGCTACGACTCATTTTTATCCTATAGCGATCGTGTCGATACATTGGACACTAACTAATAACATTTATCATATGGTGACAAGTAGTTTAGGCTAGAGAGCATGGCTTGGGTTGCACATCAAGGTCGGGGGATCCTAAATAAATATACTGTAAGGGTTCATTTTACTAATGCATATATAACCTATGTGTTTTAGCGATAGTTTAATCAAACATGGGTTCAATATGCTCAAGAGATTGGTTTGATGACTTGCCTTGTTCAGCGAAAGGCGAGGGAGGGACTTCCGGGAAGTATTCCGGCTCCTCGGCGACGTCGTAGTCTTTTCAATATAATAAAGTAAAATAAAAAGAACACAACATTCAATCAAACAATATAACATTACATGATAAGCACATAAGTTAAAGTTGGTTTGATTAAAAATAAGATAAATTCAATTGTTAAGGTTCTGTGATTTATTTCATAAATAAATTTTAAAGGAATTAAAAGTTATCCTTTTTAGAAAAGGGGTGTTTAAATGTGATTATTGTCATATTAAGTTCTCAAATAAATTTGAAATGAAAAGTTCATGTTAATTTAATGATTTTTAGTACATGGACAGAAAGGAAATAAATATAAATTTTCTGAAGTTTAAATATTTGAATTTATATTTTAACCCTAAAGGCATTTGAATATCCATTTGAATAAACATGAAATGTCCAAAGTAAACCTACAGTTTTTATTGTATAATCATGTAGAGAATAATATTATGAATTTTCTGAAATTGGAATGGCAATTTTTAGAGTTCAAATGCGCCAGATATGAATTTTACAAGTTTTGAATCTTTTCTGGAATTTATTTTCAAAACTAAACCCTCTCGGGTCCACGGTGAGCCAGGCTCACGGTGAACCCGCGCACTGTGCGCTTGCGCCGGATTGATCCGGACCGTTAGGATCCAGATCCAACGTGCGCAGGCGAGGCGGGGCGCTTAAGTGAAAATGGACGGCCAAGGATTAAAACACGCGAAAGGGTACTACGTGGACGCATGTCGCGCCCCGATTTAATAAATCAGGACTTTTAATGAAATTCCATAGAAAATCAATAAAACAAGACGTTCATCACATGACCACGTACAAGACGAGCAATCATTCATGGTTCGTAGACCGCATTAATACAAAAGTGAATAAAGGTGAAGAGAAACTAATAAAATAAGGGTCCTAGATGAACGCCTCCTTCCAGTCTCGCCTTGACTGGGTCGCTACTCCAGACCTTCATCCTCCTCGTAGTAGACTGGCTCTGATGGTGTAAGTCAACGGGGTGAGTACAGATGTACTCAGCAAGCCACCGAATGCAAATATAATGCAAGGTAATAACAAGGGAGATAGTGGCTAGTTTTGCGGAAACAGCATAATTGTAAAGCTTTAAATGTGAGCAATTTATTAGTACGGAAAAGTAAACATGTGTGCATCATCATCTTCTAACTCGAGGGGTACAGTCAGCCCCACCTCGCTCAACAGTCCTTACGTGCCATGAATAACTTGACCATTCAAACAATTGTAAACTAACTGCGAGTAGTCACACAACCCGTCCTTGACCGTGGGCTCGGCTTTTCGAAAAGATTAAATTACTCTGATCAGAGATGTACCACTGTACCCACAAGGCACGCACTCATCACCTACACCGAAGTGTAACGAGATGACCCATCACACGGGAACTCGTGCCAAAACCTTCCATATAGTCCTCCCCGACTCAATAGCACCCTCTTATGGGTTTCATATGGTGTCCCGACGCATCGGAGCCCCACCATACCCCCCTTGAGCCTCGTCGGTACAAGTCGCCCGCATGCTAGCCCCTTGCCCCCTCCTCTATGGTGCATCAAGCCGGAGTATTCCATACTTCCAGTTAGGACTTACCCATTAGACTTGTGGTTGGTACGGAAGTGCTTTGCAACAGATCCCGCAGACCGGTCCTTATAGTGCCCCGGGTGCGACAAACCAGTGCCCGAGCTTGCACCCGGAACCCACCATACTTATAACCTAGCCAACTCCAACAGAGTCCAGAGACGAGAATAACAGGGAAATTCATATACAGAATCCAGCTATCTACGACTCATTCTTTTTATCCTATAGCAGTTGTGCCGGTACATTGGGCACTAGCTAATATTTTATAGTAGAGTGACAAGGAGTTAAGGCTCAATAAGCATGGCTTGGGTTTGCACACAAGGACGGGGATCTAATCAATATAAGTGTAAGGCTTGATTATTGTACTAATGCAATATTAACCTATGAGTTATAGCGATAATTTATTAAAACATAGGCTCAATTATGATCAACTGTTTCCACAGAGGTGGTCGATGACTTGCCTTGATCAACAAATGGTGATGGAGGAACCTCGGGTAGAACTCCTGCTCCTCGATGAACTCGTAGTCTTCTCGATACAGAAAAATTAACAGTACATTCAATAAACAGACAAAAATTCACCAAATACTATACATACACATTTGTGGGTTTTATTATGTGGAATAAGGTTTTAATATTCTGATGTTTGGTGAATAAACAGTAAACTTAATTTCTTAGGGCTTTTTCTAATTTATTTGCTGAATTAATAATTTATCCCTAAGGGGTTTTTATTCTTTTATTTGTTAAAAATATTTTGGGTAATAGTAACATACTGTTTTTATGGCATTAATGTGTAGAGAATATTATTCTGGATTTAACAAAATTTGAATGGTGAAATTTGGAGTTAAAATGAGTAAGATATGAATTTTTGAAGTTTAAACTATTTTCTGAATTTTGTTTAAAACCAGAAAATGGGCTCTGGTCCACGGTGAGCCAGGCCCACGGTGGAACGTGCCACTGTGCGCGTGGACCGAACCGATCTGGATCGTCCGATCCAGATCAAGCGTCTAGGCGCGAGGTGATTTCGTTTAAGTGAAAACTGGACGGCTCAGATTAAAACGGAGCGAAGGGGTACGCGTGGACGCACCAGATCGCTCCAGTGCTTTAAGTTGCGATCGATGGCCGAGAGCGCACGATACCTCTTCGATCAGATCCGAGGGCCCTGATTAAATCCCAAAGGGATTTAATCGTCGGGATTTAATCGTAGCCCTCCGATCGTGATCAGACGGCCACGATGCCTTCCGGCACGGCACGGTCAGTAAGGGGGCACGTACCCCCTTCGTCTCCGGCGATGGCGGGCTCGGGTGCGACCACGGCGGCGGCGGCGAGCGCCTTCAGTGCCTAGCTAGGGCCAGAAATGGAACGCGGAGGTGATGGGGGTCACGATGATACCTTCAGCGGCGAAGATGGGCGACGGACGGCGACGACGGCGAGGGTAGACAGCGGGGAGGTCTCGGGTGCTCGACGGCGACGGAGATCCGACGGGATCCACGACCAACCGAGGGACGGCCGAGGACGAGCGGTCGACGACGGACTCGACGGTGGCAGTGGCTAGGGCAGGGGAGGCCAGAGTCGACGGCGAGGGCTCGCAGGAGTCGAGGCAGAGAGGGAGCCCGAAATTTGGGATTGGGGCGCTCTGCTTTCGCTCGGGGAGGGCTCTGTTGGTGTGGCTGAGGGCGGTGGTCGAAGGGGGTTTATATAGGGGGTTCGCCGGCGTCGGAATGGAAGGAATCCGAGGGGTTCCAAGAACTCCGGCGAGGTTTCCAAAAGCTTCGGATGCACTGCCATAAGCGTGAAAACGCGTCGGCCATAGATGGAAGGGGAGCGGTGGCGACCAGGGAAGGTGATCCGGGGTCGATCGGGCGGATTCGGGCGGCCGGCGGCAGGAAATCCGAAGGGGATCGCCGGGGAAAGGAAAGGGGGATCCCCTTCCCGGGAGGAAGACGATCCTGACAGGTGGGCTCCACCTGTCAGTGAGCGAGCGCGAGGCAAATGGCGCCGACAGGCGGGCCAAGCATGTCAGAGGGCGAAAGGGGCGCGGCTGAGGCTGGCTGGTGGGGCCGAGGCGGGCGCGGGCGGGTGAGAGAAGAGGGGAGCGGAGCCGACAGGCGGGACCCACGGGTCAGTGGCTCATGGCTTGGACTGGGCTGGGCTTGGGTGCTTTGGAGGTTAAGGCCCATCAAGCCTTTTTAATTCTTTTCTGATTTAAAATAAATCCAGTAATTCATATATTTGATTAAGGGTTGAATCACTGTTGGTAAAAATTTGTAAAAATTCCTAAAATTATGTCTTGGCCTCTAGTTCATCTCATAAAACTTTTCAGGTCCATATTTTGTGTATTTCTCACTGTTTGGCTTTATTTGGGTTCTTTTATGATTTTCCTTTAATAAATAAATCCAGAAATGATTTAAATAATATTTTTCTTTTATTTTATTTGTTTTTATTTCTTGGGGTGTTACAATCCTATCCCCCTTACAGAGAATCTCAGTCCTCGAGATTCGGATCAATCCTCGAATAGCTCAGGATGTTGTGCCTTGAGTTCATCTTCTTTTTCCCATGTAGCTTCCTCTACCGGATGATTGCTCCACTGCACTTTGCAGAAGCGGATGACCCGACTCCTGGTGGTCCTTTCTTTGACTTCCAATATCTTGACCGGCTTTTCCACATAGGTCAGATCCTCTTGAACATCCAACTGTTGTAGGTCCACTTGATCTGTCGGAACGCGCAGACACTTCTTGAGTTGGGATACGTGAAATACGTCATGTACTCCAGCCAATGAGGGCGGTAATTCCAAGCTAATATGCAACTTCACCTTGGCGTCGAACAATGGGAAGTGGTCCAACATATCGAGGGGCCAACTTTCCTCTCATGTTAAACCGTTGAGTACCACGGAGAGGCGTAACTCGAAGGTAAACATGATCTCCTTCTTCAAAGTCTAGGTCTCGGCGACGATTGTCTGCGTAGCTCTTCTGTCGTGATTGGGCCGTCTTGAGTCGGTCTCTGATGATCCGTACCTTCTCTTCAGCTTCACGAAGAATGTCTGTTCCGAATACTTGGGATTCACCAGTTTGGTCCCAAAGTAGAGGCGTCCTGCACTTACGTCCATATAGGGCTTCAAAAGGAGACATCTGAAGGCTGGCTTGATAGCTGTTGTTGTACGAAAACTCAGCGTATGGAAAGCTCTTGTCCCAAGTGGCTCCAAAATCCAAGACACATGCCCGAAGCATATCCTCCAATATCTGATTCACCCTCTCTGTTTGTCCATCTGTCTGAGGGTGGTAGGCGGTACTGAAATTCAATCTCGTGCCCATCTCCTCTTGGAGGTTCTTCCAGAAACGAGAGGTAAACTGACTTCCTCTGTCGGATACTATCTTCTTGGGTACTCCATGAAGACATACGATCCGGGCCATGTATAGTTCTGCAAGCTTAGGGCCACTAAAGGTCTTTGACGGCTATGAAATGTGCTACTTTCGTAAGCCGATCGATGATCACCCAAATAGAATCATACCCAAGTTGGGTCTTTGGTAATCCGGTGATGAAATCCATACCGATCTCTTCCCACTTCCATTCAGGCACCTTAAGTGGTTGTAACAATCCTGCAGGTCTCTGATGTTCAGCTTTTACTCTTCCGCAGGTGTCACATTCGGCGATGAACTAGTGCAATTTCTCTTTTCATGCTGACCCACCAATAACGTTCCTTCAGGTCATGGTACATCTTGGTACTGCCGGGATGAATGGAGTACAATGTCTCATGGGCTTCTCTTAGGATAAGAGTCTTTATCTCTGGCTTATCCGGTACACATATCCGGGTTCCAAACCATATGGTGCCATTTTCGTCCTCTGAAAATCCTAGGGGCTTTTCCTTGCCTCATGTTCTTCCTAATGGCAGCTATATCCGGGTCTTCCAATTGAGCTTCGCGGATTTGTTCGAACAAGACAGGTTGAGTCTCCAAGGTGGCTAGATATGCTCTTGTGGTTAACCCAAGATTCAACTTTTCCATTTCTCTACATAACAGGGGTGCGTGTTCTTGAATCATCATGGCTGTGCAATATCCCTTGCGACTTAATGCATCAGCTACCACATTTGCTTTTCCGGGGTGGTAGTGAATACCTAAGTCATAGTCCTTTATTAGTTCCAACCATCGTCTTTGCCTCAGATTGAGGTCTGGCTGTGTGAAGATGTACTTCAAGCTCTTGTGATCCGTAAAGATCTCACAGCGATTTCCAACCAAATAGTGCCTCCAAATCTTAAGAGCGTGTACTACAGCGGCTAATTCCAAATCGTGGGTCGGGTAGTTCAACTCATGAGGTCTCAACTGACGGGAGGCATAAGAGATAACTTTTCCGTCTTGCATAAGAACACATCCCAATCCTTGGCGAGATGCGCCACAGTAGACATGGAAGTCTTTACGGATATCGGGTAGGGTTAGTATGGGTGCTGACACCAGACGGGTCTTGAGAGTGCGGAAACTTTCCTCGCATTCAGGAGTCCATTCAAACTTCTCTCCTTTCTGCAACAACTTGGTCATTGGCTTGGCTATCTTAGAAAAATTCTCAATGAACCTCCGATAATATCCGGCCAAACCCAGAAAACTCCGTATCTCAGATACGTTCGTGGGTGGCAGCCAATCATGTAACTGCTTCTACAGTGGCAGGGTCTACTGCGATTCCTTGCGCAGGGATGATGTGTCCAAGGAATTTTACTTCTGCCGTCCAAAACTTGCATTTGCTGTACTTGGCATACAATAGGTGTTCCCTTAGCTTTCCTAAGGTTAACCGGAGGTGAGCCTCGTGCTCTTTCTGGTCCTTGGAATAAATGAGAATGTCGTCTATGAAGACTACGATGAATTTGTCCAAATACTCCATAAACACCTTATTCATCATATTCATGAAGAATGCAGGGGCGTTGGTCAATCCAAAGGACATAACCGTGCACTCATATAATCCATAATGGGTGGTAAAGGCAGTCTTGGGTATATCCTCTTCTCGAATCCTCAACTGATGATAACCAGACCGCAGGTCGATCTTCGAGAATACCGTGGCTCCTTTTAGCTGGTCGAAGAGATCGTCGATCCGAGGCAACGGGTACTTATTCTTGATGGTTACTTCATTCAAAGCGCGGTAGTCTACACACATACGCTTAGCCTTGTCTTCTTTCTTCTCGACGAAGATTACGGGAGCACCCCATGGCGATGTGCTAGGTCTGATGTAGCCTTTCTTCTCGAGATCCTCCAACTGCTGCTTCATCTCAGCTAACTCATTGGCGGCCATCCGGTATGGTCGCTTATAAATAGGGGTGGTTCCGGGCACCAAATCAATCCTGAACTCGATATCCCTCTTGGGTGGCATCCCTGGTAGATCTTCTGGGAATACGTCTGGGTATTCACTGACTACTGGTATCTCCTCCAAGGTAATCTGATGTAGTCTTGTCCTTCCGGCCTTCATGCTTGGCATCTGGAATGTGACGATAGTCCCTTCTTCACTAGTCACAGTTACTTTTCTCTGGGCACATTCTATCACTCCTTGATGTTTATTTAGCCAATCCATCCCTAGAATGAGATCCAAACCTTGACATTCTATTAGAATGGGGTCGGCCCAAAATATCGTGCCTTGGATATCTACCCATACCCTTGGACTAAAAGAATAGGCGAGTGTTTGCTTGCCCGGGGTAGCTATCAATACTGGTCTGGGTAGTTCACTTATGTCCAGGGCATTACTTTCCACAAAAGCAGTTGATATAAAGGAGTGTGTAGCTCCGGTGTCAAATAATATCACTGCAAGTGATGAATGAACCATAAACTTACCCATGACTATTTCCGGTGCGGCCTGGGCTTCTTCGGCGGTGACGTGGTTGACTTTGGCGCGGACGACGGGGTTTGAAGCGACGCCTTGAGTACGCTTGGGATGAGGGCACTGATGGGAGTAGTGCCCCTCCTGGTGGCAGTTGAAGCATACCACAGGCTTGCCGTGCCTGTCTCTCAGAATCTCCGGCTTCTTGGTCGGGGCAGCTGGGGCGGCTGGTGCAGGCGGGAGTGGGGCGAGGGTGTCCGGCTCCGGCATTGGTGGCAGGTGGTGCTAGGCGATACACTGGGCGGGGGTGGTACTGCGGTGCTGGTGGAGGAGGGGTGAATCGGGGCCTCTGTGCCATGCCTTGGTTCTGCTTGAAGGCTATCATCCTCTTCTTCTTCAGGTCAACCTTATTCTGTTGGGTCTCCTGCATAATAGCTTTGTTCACCAACTTTTGAAAGTTGGCGAAATCTCCAGAGATGAGTTGTAGGGACAACTCATTCTTCAGTCCCCGGAGGAACTTGGCTTGTCTGGCCGCATCAGTACGGACCTCTTCAGGTGCGTACTTGGCCAACCTGTTAAACTCATGCAGATATTCTGTTACGGACCTGCTCCCCTGCTGCAGGTCTCTAAACTCCTGTTGTTTTTGCGCGATAATGCCGTCGGGGATGTGAGCGGCACGGAAAGCGGCCGAGAATTCCGCCCAAGTGTGGGCGTGTCCCTCTGGCAGGGTCTCGCGAAGATTGTCCCACCATTCTGCGGCGGGACCATGGAGTTGGTGGGTGGCGAAGGCCACCTTCTCCTGCTCAGTGCAGGTCAGGAGGTCGAGCTTCTTCTCAATGGTCCTCAACCAATCCCCAGCCTCAATGGGGTTGGTGGTGCTTGAGAAGGTTGGTGGGCGAACTCGGAGGAACTCCGAGAGCTGAGAGGCGGGAGCGGGAGCTGGTGCGGCGAGACGATGCAGCTCGGGCTGTTGGTGGAGGCAAAAAAACTGAGCCTGCTGCTCCTGCATCTGCTGTTGCTGTTGTTGCATCTGGTTCAATAAAGCAGTGACTAGCTGGTTTTGGGTGGCCATCATTTCGGCCACTGTGGGGTGATTAGCGATTGGAGCCTGCCGTTGTCCAGTGGCTCCCCATTGTGGCAAGTTGCCACTCTCTCCTCCATTCTGGGGAGCGTCGGAACCCTGAGTGTTGGTCATCCTGGAGTTTTCAAAGTAGACAACATTTATTTTAGCGAACTCTTTATATTTTATTTCAAAAGGTACCGTTCTTGCGGTTACATTTATTTATTTCGTCATTCATGCCTTATGTTTTGACATGAATGGTAGTACAAGCAAGCAAAAATGAAAAAATAATCAACCGTAAAACTACGTCTATGGTAGCTCGGGGGACGGCTCAATCTCAGGCTCGTGGGAGACGGTCGGGGTCGAAGAGCTGGATGGTCCGGCGGGTGGTGCACTGCGGGAGATCCTCTTGGGCCTCACAGTAGGGATCCGAAGGGGCTTCTTCTTGCGAGGCGGAAGAGGCGTGATCTCCTCAATGTCCTTCTTCAATTCTTCGATCTGATAACGGAGCTGTGGGTTGGTGGCGACATGCTGCCGAAGGAGCTCATTCTGACGCCGTAACTCCTCTGCCTCGGCTGCCAAGCGATGTCCCTGCTGGATACGGCGACGAAGATCTCCGTTCTCGCGGTTCAGATCCTCAGAAGACTGTCGGTAAAAACTGATCGTGTCGCGCTGTCCATTGGCGTCCTATAGTGCCTCGTAATGAAGATCATCCATGGCCTCCAATAAGCGCATGGTATGCCCAATCGCGGAATGACGCTGGGAGAGGGTGCTGACGAAGACGCTGTGGGGACTCCCTGGAGTGCGAAGAGGCACGAAGCGAAAGGTCCGTGTCGTAGAGCTCACCGTCATAGATCATCCGGAGCTCTGTGAGTGCCTGGAGGGCGGTGCGCTGGCTAGCAACCAAGAAGGTAGGTCCTCCTCCGCAATAGGTGTGAGATGTCTGAGGGGAGGGCTGGACGACGACGGTGACCTCGCAGAAGCTTTCTTCCTCGTCGGGGAAGACTCCATGGTACATCGGCTCATGCTCAAATCCGAGGAAACCGACGAGCATGCGCAGCTCGCGGATGAATCCGGCCTCATCACGAAGGTTCCTACTCATGGTATGGACCGACATCTACAAAAGAGAGAAAGTTTTTGTGAAAATCTCGGAAGATGAGAGGATAAGTAGTGTTTGTAAGAAAATATAGTAAGTATAAGTCCTAAGGTCAGGTCTGTTTGGCTTCATACAGTCAAGTCGGCTCTGATACCATCTTGTCGCGCCCCGATTTAATAAATCAGGACTTTTAATGAAATTCCATAGAAAATCAATAAAATAAGACATTCATCACACGACCACGTACAAGACGAGCAATCATTCACGGTTCGTAGACCGCATTAATACAAAAGTGAATAAAGGTGAAGAGAAACTAATAAAATAAGGGTCCTAGATGAACGCCTCCTTCCAGTCTCGCATTGACTGGGTCGCTACTCCAGACCTTCATCCTCCTCGTAGTAGACTGGCTCTGATGGTGTAAGTCAACGGGGTGAGTATAGATGTACTCAGCAAGCCACCGAATGCAAATATAATGCAAGGTAATAACAAGGGAGATAGTGGCTAGTTTTGTGGAAACAACATAATTGTAAAGCTTTAAATGTGAGCAATTTATTAGTACGGAAAAGTAAACATGTGTGCATCATCATCTTCTAACTCGAGGGGTACAGTCAGCCCCACCTCGCTCAACAGTCCTTACGTGCCATGAATAACTTGACCATTCAAACAATTGTAAACTAACTGCGAGTAGTCACACAACCCGCCCTTGACCGTGGGCTCGGCTTTTCGAAAAGATTAAATTACTCTGATCAGAGATGTACCACTGTACCCACAAGGCACGCACTCATCACTTACACCAAAGTGTAACGAGATGACCCATTTCACGGGAACTCATGCCAAAACCTTCCATATAGTCCTCCCCGACCCAACAGCACCCTCTTATGGGTTTCATATGGTGTCCCGACGCATCGGAGCCCCACCATACCCCCCTTGAGCCTCGTCGGTACAAGTCGCCCGCAGGCTAGCCCCTTGCCCCCTCCTCTATGGTGCATCGAGCCGGAGTATTCCATACTTCCAGTTAGGACTTACCCATTAGACTTGTGGTTGGTACGGAAGTGCTTTGCAACAGATCACGCAGACCGGTCCTTATAGTGCCCCGGGTGCGACAAACCAGTGCCCGAGCTTGCACCCGGAACCCATCATACTTATAACTTAGCCAACTCCAACAGAGTCCAGAGACAGAGAATAACGGGGAAATTCATATACAGAATCCAGCTATCTACGACTCATTCTTTTTATCCTATAGCAGTTGTGCCGGTACATTGGGCACTAGCTAATATTTTTATAGTAGAGTGACAAGGAGTTAAGGCTCAATAAGCATGGCTTGGGTTTGCACACAAGGACGGAGATCTAATTAATATAAGTGTAAGGCTTGATTATTGTACTAATGCAATATTAACCTATGAGATATAGCGATAATTTATTAAAACATAGGCTCAATTATGATCAACTGTTTCCACAGAGGTGGTCGATGACTTGCCTTGATCAGCAAATGGTGATGGAGGAACCTCGGGGTAGAACTCCTGCTCCTCGATGAACTCGTAGTCTTCTCGATACGGAAAAATTAACAGTACATTCAATAAACAGACAAAAATTCACCAAATACTAAACATACACATTTGTGGGTTTTATTATGTGGAATAAGGTTTTAATATTCTGGTGTTTGGTGAATAAACAGTAAACTTAATTTCTTAGGGCTTTTTCTAATTTATTTTGCTGAATTAATAATTTATCCCTAAGGGGTTTTTATTCTTTTATTTGTTAAAAATATTTTGGGTAATAGTAACATACTGTTTTTATGGCATTAATGTGTAGAGAATATTATTCTGGATTTAACAAAATTTGAATGGTGAAATTTGGAGTTAAAATGAGTAAGATATGAATTTTTGAAGTTTAAACTATTTTCTGAATTTTGTTTAAAACCAGAAAACGGGCTCTGGTCCACGGTGAGCCAGGCCCACGGTGGACCGTGCCACTGTGCGCGTGGACCGAACCGATCTAGATCGTCCGATCCAGATCAAGCGGCCAGGCGCGAGGCGGTTTCATTTAAGTGAAACGGATGGCTCAGATTAAAACGGAGTGAAGGGGTACGCGTGGACGCACCCGATCGCTCCAGTGCTTTAAGTTGCGATCGATGGCCGAGAGCGCACGATACCTCTTCGATCAGATCCGAGGGCCCTGATTAAATCCCGAAGGGATTTAATCATAGCCCTCCGATCGTGATCGGACGGCCATGATGCCTTCCGACACGGCACGGTCGTAAGGGGGCACGTACCCCCTTCGTCTCTGGCGACGACGGGCTCGGGTGCGACCACGGCGGCGGCGGCGAGCGCCTACATGCCTAGCTAGGGCCAGAAATGGAATGAGGAGGTGATGGGGGTCACGATGATACCTTCAGCGGCGAAGATGGGCGACGGACGGCGACGACGGCGAGGGTAGACGGCGGGGAGGTCTCGGTGCTCGATGGCGACGGCGATCCGACGGGATCCACAGCCAACCGAGGGACGGCCGAGGACGAGCGGTCGACGACGGACTCGACGGTGGCAGTGGCTAGGGCTGGGGAGGCCGGAGTCGACGACGAGGGCTCGCCGAAGTCGAGGCAGAGAGGGAGCCCGAAATTTGGGATTGGGGCGCTCTGCTTTCGCTCGGGGAGGGCTCTGCTGGTGTGGCTGAGGGCGGTAGGCCGAAGGGGGTTTATATAGGGGGTTCGCCTGGCGTCGGAATGGAAGGAATCCGAGGGGTTCCAAGAACTCTGGCGAGGTTTCCAAAAGCTTCGGATGCACTACCATAAGCGTGAAAACGCGTCGGCCATAGATGGAAGGGGAGCGGTGGCGACCAGGGAAGGTGATCCGGGGTCGATCGGGTGGATTCGGGCGGCCGGCGGCAGGAAATCCGAAGGGGATCGCCGGGGAAAGGAAATGGGGATCCCCTTCCCGGGAGGAAGACGATCCTGACAGGTGGGCTCCACCTGTCAGTGAGCGAGCGTGAGGCAAATGGCGTCGACAGGCGGGCCAAGCATGTCAGAGGGCGAAAGGGGCGCGGCTTGAGGCTGGCTGGTGGGGCCGAGGCGGGCGCGGGCGGGTGAGAGAAGAGGGGAGCGGAGCTGACAGGCGGGACCCACGGGTCAGTGGCTCATGGCTTGGACTGGGCTGGGCTTGGGTGCTTTGGAGGTTAAGGCCCATCAAGCCTTTTTAATTCTTTTCTGATTTAAAATAAATCCAGTAATTCATATATTTGATTAAGGGTTGAATCACTGTTGGTAAAAATTTGTAAAAATTCCTAAAATTATGTCTTGGCCTCTAGTTCATCTCATAAAATTTTCAGGTCCATATTTTGTGTATTTCTCCCTGTTTGGCTTTATTTGGGTTCTTTTATGATTTTTCCTTTAATAAATAAATCCAGAAATGATTAAAATAATATTTTCTTTTATTTTATTTGTTTTTATTTCTTGGGGTGTTACAACGCACGAGATCGATCGCTGGTTTTAAATGGAAATGGACGCGCGAGATTAAAACGTAACGCTTTGACCAGATCCGACGGTGCGGATTAGATCGCGTACGTGGGTTCACACGCGCCATCCGATCACGATCAGCACGGTCGGGATCAGATCCGACACGGCACGGGTACGCGACCCGTGCCGGTCGTCTTCTCCGGCGACGGTGAGCGGGCCAGCGGCCACGGCGGGCGATGGCAGTCGGGTCTAAGGCCTAAAATGGAAAGAGAGTGCTACAGGGATCACGAGGGTACCCTTGCGGTGAAGGAAGGTCGACGGAGCGAGGCTGGCGACGAGTGGGGGCGGCGAAGGTGTTCGGGTCCCTGGCGGATGACGGCGATCCGGCAGGGTTCGACGTCGATGGAGGGGTGGCCGGTGTTGGGGAGGTCCTTGCGGTCACGGCGGTGCGGTCGGCAGTGGACGGAGAGGGGCTCCGGCGACGGCGAGCGGCGGCTGGAGGACGGGCGGTGGTGGTGCGCTAAAATGTGGAATGCAGGAGCTCTGTTCGTTCTCGCAGCGATTGGGCGTAGGGGTATAACACGGACGGCCAGGGGGTTTAAATAGGGTCGTCGGCTGGGGGCAGAGGGGGCGTGATTGGCGGTGGCCGGGAGTAAACGCATTTTTAAACGCCGGCGAGCTCGGTTGCAAGGGGTTCAATGCACCTGGACGCGAATCGGCCTGAGATTAATAGGGGAAACGGTCGGCGCGTTGAGGGGAATTCATTGTAGGCGTCGGATTAAAGGGAGGGGGCCGGCGAGGGCGGATCCTAGGTGGAGTTAGGGCTTCGGCCGGCGAGGGGGGGGATTCGGGGGCGGATCTCGCGGGGACGACGAATCCGATAGGTGGGGGCCACCTGCCAGTGAGTGCGAACGAGCGAGGGAGGCGGCTGACGGGTGGGGCCGTGGCGTCGGGCGCGCGCGCGAGGGGAGGCATTCGGCGCCGATAGGTGGGACCAGGCTGTCAGCCTAAGGCGAGCGCGGGTGATGGGCTGGGCCGGCCGGGAGAGAGAGAAGGGAGGAGGAGGGCCCAATACTGTTTAAAATACTTTCTGATTAAAAATAATTGCAGAAATTGGTTTAAAATAATAGGGCTACTTCCAAGCTTGGTAAAAATTCATAAAAATTCTCTAAAATATATTTTAGCCTTGGGAGTTTATACAAAAATTTTCAGCTCCTGGTTTGGTCATTAACTCTATGTTGTAGTTCAAAAGGGTATAAAAGGATGTTAAAGGTATTTTCAGAAATATAAAATTCAGGAAATTGAATTAAATAATATTTTTATTGTTTTGGAAATTTGGGGTGTTACAGGTGGTCTTCAACGGGAACAGAGGGGTGGCCAGGGTCGCGGACGCTCCGAGGAACACAGCGGGGTCGACAGTGAGGCAGATGGCGGGCTTCATTGACGGCGAGAAGCGGCTAGTGTGTGAGCAGAGGGGTGGTGCTAAACTAGCGTTTGGGCGCTCGGGAATGCGATGGTCTCAGTGAATATGGGGTACCTGGATTACAGAGGGTGTGGGGGTTAAATAGAGGGCGCCGACGGTTAAATGATAGGTGTATACATGGTAAGACGGGGGCAGTTTCCAAAATTCCAGCGAGCTCCTTCCATGCACACGGTTCCGGTGATCTCAGAATTTAAACACGTTGATAGCAGGGGGAAACGGTCTCCGGATCGCGGGGAATTGGGAAAGGACCACGGCGGTGGCGGATTACTTGGGCTAGGTTTCGGCCTGAGATATTTGGGGGCGGTGGCGTGGCGGGGAAGAATAAGCTGACAAGCGAGGGCCACTTTTAGTGTGTGGGCACGAGGAGGCATGCTGCAACGGTCGGCGCTGACAGGTGGGCCAGGACTCGGGCGCGCGCGCGGAGAGAGGGAGGGAGACTGACGGGTGGGCTCCACCTGTCAGCGAGGGGCGTGGGAATAAGTGGGCTGGACCGGCCTATGGAGGGAGAAAGGGAGGGTGCGGCCCAATACCATTTAAAATTCATTTCTGAATAAAAATAATTGCAGAAAATAGTTTATAAATTATGAGCTATTAGCAAATGTTATAAAAATCTGTAAAATTCTCAAAAATATATCTTGGTCTTAAGAACATAATATAATTTTCTCAGATCATGATTTGAATTATTTCTCTAGATCTTTATTTATTTGGACATTTTTAACTCATTGAAAATCAAGAATAATTCTTTTTCTGGAAAATTTGTATTTGATGATTTATTTTTACCTTTGAAAATTAGGGTTGTTACATTCAGTGGGTCTTGAAGCAGATGGCTGATCGCTTGAGCCACGCGTTGCAGTTGGAGGTAGTCAAGACCCACGACGAGGCGGTCGTTGCCGAGGGTACCCTCCTAAATCACATTCGGGGTGTGTCATCGATCGCGTCGCTATGCCTTGACCAGTTGCGGGAAAAAGAGGCCGATTTGGTCTCAAGGGTGGACGGGATCCGGGCAAAGATAGCCGACGAAGAAGGTATGGTATCCTTCCGAGCTCGGATTCAGGCCTAAGAGCGTTGCCTCGCCGGTGTCGTTTGCTATGCGCAATGCCGACGTTGTGCCATCCAAGATGTCCTTGGCCCGGATGCTGAGGATCGGGTTGTTCTTCGGAGTGTCGATGCCATTCAGCTACGGACGATTGAGGCGATCTGTCGTGCCCTTCTCTGAATTTTTTGTATCGCGCTGATCCCTAACTTGTAACCCTTAAACTATTATGTCTTGTAATTAGGGATGGCAATTCGACCCGATTACCCGTTTACCCGTGGGTAAAAACCCTATTAGGGTCGGGTATGTTCCTAAAATCATACCCGACGGGTAAACGGGTACGGGTATGGGTATTGACTACCCATACCCGTTTACCCGTTTACCCGATTACTTTTAAACATAAAAATAAACCCTAGCCTACTTCTCCTCTCCTCTCTCCACCCACCCACCCCACCCCACAGCCGCCGACTCAGTCCTCCCTCTCTGCCTCACAGACTGGCCAACTCTTCTTCCTCTCCCTCTCCCTCTCCTCCCTCTCTACCTCTCCCACTCCACCTAATGCCGGCGTGCACGCACTGCCCCCTGCCAGTGTTCTAAAACGCGGCTCTAGGCGCCCGCCTAGGCGGCAAAAGGCGCTGGGCGCCAGCCCACCGCCGCGCGGAGGCTGGCTGGGCGGGTGGGGGCGCCTAGGCGGGTCAACCGCGGCCTAGGCGGTTGACCGTGGCGCCTAGGCGGCCCGGAACCGGCGGCGGAAGGGGAGCAGGTAGCCAGATCCGGCGAGAGGAAGGAGGCAAGCGGCCAGATCCGGCGACCGGCGACGCGCATGCGGCCAGATCCGGCGACCGGCGGCGCTCGCGCGGCCAGATCCGGCGACCGGCGGCACGCACGCGGCCAGATCCGGTGGCGGGAGGGAAGTAGGCGGCGGTGGGAGGGGAGCAGGCCGCCAGATCCGGCGGCGGGAGGGGAGCCGGCGGCCACTCCTCCTCACGGCGAGTCCTGCACCGCAGTAGCCGCCACCTTGCTTCTTCACCACCATGGCATAAACCGGAGGGGAAGACTGAAGAGAGGGGAGGGGAAAACTGAACAGAGGGGAGGGGAAGCGCCTGGAGCTGGAGCAGCAAAGTTTCTTGGCCTCCTGGAAGAAAAGTCGTGGAGGGGAGGGGAGGGGACAGCTGCTGTCTGGTGTGGGAAGAAGAAAAGGCAGGTGTGGGAAGAAGAAAAGGCAGGTGTGGGAAGAAGAAAAGTTGCCTGGGAACTAGCAAAATGAAGTGGGAACTAGCAAAATGAAGTGGGACCTAGGCGCCGCCTAGGCGCCGCCTAGGCGCCCCTAGGCGCTAGGCGGCGGGTCACCGCCCGACTAGCGCCTAGCGCCTTTTATAACACTGCCCCCTGCACGGCCCGCCGCGACGGCGCCGGCTGGAGCTACCCCTGCGCGGCTCGCCGCGACCGCGCCGCCTGGAGCTGCCCCCTACGCGGCCCGCCGCGAGCCCGCGGCCACGCCGCCTGGAGCTACCCCTGTGCGGCCAGGCGCGATCGCGCCTCCTGGAGCCACCCCTGCGCGGCCCGGCGCGACTGCGCCGCCATGAGTTGCCCCCGCACGCGCCGCCGGTGCCACCCCGACACGATTGCGACGCCTAGCGCCGCCCCAACAAAGTTCTGCACGATCGTGTTGTTGGTGCCCTATGCGCTTCCGCACCGAGCACCGCTCGCTCTAGGGATAGCCTCTGCTGTATTTTTTCGCGGGTAAACGGGTATACCCGCGGGTATACGGCGCCCGCGGGCGACGGGTATGGGCACGGGTTTTTACCCGTCGGGTAAACGGGTACGGGTATGGGTATGCACTACCCGTACCCGTCATACCCGATTGCCATCCCTACTTGTAATGCATTGCTACTTGATTCCTGACTCTCCCTTGTACTTTCTTGTGTAAAAGGATGATGTTTTACCATCGGTTGTCTAAAGGCGATACCCTCGGTATCGGCTACTTATACTTGCGTGTAGACCCTTAGACATTTATCCAAATGCTTGGGAAATACTTTTTTAGATACTTTCCATTCAACGCTTTCTCGAACACTTCTCTATCTATACCTTCAAGCAAATAGGCGTTACCACTTACCAAGCATGGCTCGGTGTATCCGGAAGGGTCCTTCCCAATTAGGTGACCATTTACTGAACTGATTGTCCTTAGACCTAATCGACAGGATCAGTTTCCATATGAGATCTCCTTCTTCGAATGATTTGGACACCACCTTTTTATTATAGTATTTGTGAACTCTTGATTTTTTTCCTCAATCCTTTTAAGGGCTCTCAATCAGATCTATGCTAGGTCGTCTAGGCCATCTGTCATTAAGTTATTATAATCATCGATTGTAAGTCGGTCCTGTAGAGCTATCCTTCTTGAGCCACTATTATTTTCCCAGGATAGTACTACTTCATGGCCATAAACTAATTGATACGGTAACACTTGAGTAGACTCGTGATGTGTCATCCGATAAGCCCAAAGTGCTTATGATAGAGACCGATGCCAATGCTTCGGTTGATCGTTGATCTTCTGCTTTATCAACTTAATCAAGCTCTTGTTGGATGCTTCAGGTTGACCATTGGCTTGTGCATAGTATATTGATGGATTTAACAGCTTGATTGCCATACCGACTACGAATTGCTGGAACTCTTCTGATACGAAAATTGTCCCTTGATCTGTAGTGATAGTCTGTGGAATTCTGAATTGGTATACTATGTGCTCCTTGATGAATTCGATAGCATTGACGGATGTTACCTTCTTGAACGGGATGACCTCTACCCATTTTGTGAAGTAGTCGGTGGCTACCAGTATGAACTTGTGTCCCTTGCTTGACGCTGGGTAGATTTGGCCGATCATGTCAATGCCTCATCCTCTGAAAGGCCAGGGTTTAACTACAGGGGTTCATCGCCGATGCAGGTGCACTCTGAATAGCTCCAAACTTCTGACAATCTTGGCACCCCTTGTAGTACTTTATTTAGTCTTCTACCATGGTCGGCCAAAAGTAACCTGCTCTCTAGAGTAACCACTTCATTTTCTGGACCACTTAGGATTCCTCAACATTTATGCATTTGAGGAGGACTCCATTTGTTGTCCGATAATATAGATCCTCGCCAAGTGCACACACTTTGTAGCCTGGTACCTTAGCTTCCTCGACGGTGATGTCGAAGGATTTTTTAAATAAGTAAAAATGGCATACCTCCAATCATCGGCGTTCAGCTGTACGATTTCCACCTCGATCGCCCTAGCCATCAACTTGTATTCTGATGTTGTTTGGGCCAAATTGTTTGCTTCAATGTTTTGTTCGCTCATAATGTGAGCGAGGGTTACATTCCCAAATCTTATCATCATTTCTTTCACTGTCTGTAATACTCTTTTAACATATCATCCTTGCATTCGTATTCACCTAACAGTTGTCTCATTACTAGCAAGGAGTCTACCAAGATTTCTAACGCATCGGCGCCGACTTCCTCTAACAGCCACAACTTTGTTAATACCGCTTCGTTAGATTCGTTTCACGCATAATTCTTCGATTATAAATGAATTTTATAAATGATCTATATTTAATACTTCAAAATATTATATAAATATTCAATATAACATGGTCCTAAAATTTAACCACTTTATCAAAAACCTTTTTAGCCAAAACAAAACCATCCAACTATCCAAGATTCCAAGTTGTACCCCACGATCCAACACGCTCTGCTCTCATTGGTTAAGCCCTGCTCCCACGGATCGCCCAAATCCATCCAACGGCTCAAATCCATCGACCCCGTGAAGTTAACGGTTTAGATCGCAGCACCGACCCATCCCCATCCTTCCAATGAACACACACAAGGAAAACACAAAACGCACACGCACCCACCCCAAAAAAGGAAAATAAAAAAGAAAGAAAGAAAGAAAATCGAACACACGAGAGAGAAGGGAAGCTTGGGAGCTCGTGATCAATGGAGGTGGGAGCGAAGGTGCCCAAGAAGGCCGGCGCCGGGGGCCGCCGCGGCGGCGGAGGCCCGAAGAAGAAGCCAGTATCCCGCTCAGTCAAGGCCGGCCTACAGTTCCCCGTCGGCCGCATCGGCCGGTACCTCAAGCACGGCCGCTACTCCAAGCGCATCGGCACCGGCGCCCCCGTCTACCTCGCCGCCGTCCTCGAGTACCTCGCCGCCGAGGTTGGTCACGCGCTAGCACGCAATTATCTGCGGTGCAGCCGACCTGATTTGATTTGGGTTGCTCCCTTTTTTTAGGTGCTCGAGCTGGCGGGGAACGCGGCGCGGGACAACAAGAAGAACCGGATCATCCCGCGGCACGTGCTGCTGGCGATCCGCAACGACGAGGAGCTCGGGAAGCTGCTGGCCGGCGTCACCATCGCGCACGGCGGGGTGCTGCCCAACATCAACCCTGTGCTGCTCCCCAAGAAGACTGGCTCCGCCGCAGCCAAGGAGCCCAAGGAGGGTAAGCAGGCTAAGTCGCCCAAGAAGGCAACCACCAAGTCGCCCAAGAAGGCGGCGGCCGCGTAAGCGCTGGCCAGGCACGCGCAATGCTGGTGATCCGTCTCTCTCTCTCTCTCTCTCTCTCTCTCTCTCTCTCTCCTCTCTCTCTCTCCTCTCTCTCTCTCTCTCTCTCTCTCTCTCTCTGCGCTGAAATTAAACACTCCTAGCTGTTGTCATCGTCTTCGTTGCTTGCTACCATTGTCGTTTGATCGGTGGTCCGGTTGTTTGTACGCAATTTGTGTGTCTTTCTCATAGGTGGCATTCAGTATGTACTGCATAGGTTAACACCATTGTAGGGTTAAAGTCTTAAGGAGTGAGGTAGGCCGGAGAGGGGGGAACTGTGAATCGTTAGATGCTGTCTGTAATAAGATTGTGAAGATTTGGATAATCTTGGACAATTGATCCGTGTTTGTTAATGGATGCACTCATGCACATATGTCACTTGTAGGTTCTTCTGTGTTTTGATAATTTGTCACTCTCAAGAAATGGCTTTGCATTTTTTCTATCTAGAGTTATATTCATTGACATAAATGATTTTACATGTTAGTGTTAAGAGTGGCATCATAATCAAAGGTGACATCTTGCAGTCTTGTTGGATATCATGTTCCTTTGTATTGTCTCTTGAAGTGTGATTGGTTTTTGTAGTTTATGACATTATATTCATGATGAATTGCTTCCCTGTTGTTGGAAGTAGGAAGGAATAATTCAATCTATACCATTACAATTTTGCGACTTTAGAGAAATACCATTGCAATTCGTATATTTAGATTTATGCCATTCCGAAATTGTAGCACACTGAAATTTTAATGGCATATTTTGGAATTCTTTAAAATTGTAAATTCTCTAAATTTGTAATGTTATAGTTCGGTCTGAAATTGTAATGGCATGGATCTAAATGTATGAATTGAAATGACATTTCTACGCAAAATTGTAAAGGCATAGATCTAACTTTCCCAATTGGAAAAGGTGTATCCTGTCAATCCGACCGAGAATGTCATTATAGAAGCAGCTTGCAGAAGTGTGACGAGGGAATTCTATATGAACCGATGTAATGGTACGTCTTGCTTTTAGTAAGAAGGGTTTGCAAAATCGTGTCTTCCTAATTTGCAAACTAGCTCCTTCCATAGATTTTGAAAATCTTAGCCGGAAGCTTCCCAAACATGATCTAAAACTAAAACAAATGAACTAAAATTTGGATAATCTAGAAATTGAACTAAAATTCTAGAATTCTAAAACTAGGCTCACTAACTATACTATCAGTATACTAATACTCCCAAGTTATTAAGAATCTTATAGCGGAAACAAATAAACCCTTAACACCAGCTTGGAAAAAACTGCGGGACCTTCTTCTTGTCTGCTTTGTATAGCGCTCTTCATGTCATTATATAGCTACAAGAGCTGATGTTTGTTTTTTGTTTCCGTTTGGAATTAATACTTCATTCATTGCTCAAATTTGGATGTTTCAAGCAATCTCTCTTAGTCAACGGAGTATACATGTTTTTGTACAATATTATTTCCGTTGGTCTGAAGTTTGCTTGTGATCCGAAGATGTTTCTTGAATATTGATAGCTCCTCATCAGTGTCAGTTTATGGGATGCTTGTCTTGATATACCCTGAAGCATTCCTATCAGAAAATACCATCATGCATGCACCTGACTAATGTCAGAATAGTTGTGATGCAATTTCGTACATTTAGACCTCCTTGGATCGAAGGAATTTTGTATTTTTAATTATTGAAATCTTTTGGAATTTTTCATGTTATTTGGAATATAGGATTGGAGCTTCAAAAAGTTATATTTCAAAATTTCTATAGATTGTTTTCCTCATCACATTCCATAGAACCTATAACGTGAGTTTAAACTTTATTTTATTTGTTCTCTGATAAGTTATTTTAGATTTATGTAGAATTCATATGTTTTATTACATGTTTTAATTGTATATTTTTAAGGGCTATGTTACTTCGCTCCATCATTGATTTTAATTAAAATTAAAAAATTTGGTGACCGGCCGTTACCGGTCACTGCTTTTATGCCACCTCGTTCTTTCTTCCCATCCTCTTAGCAATGGTTGTTATAGAGCCCTTAGTATTTTATTATCGGTTTATACTAATTATCTGAAATTTTAATATTTTTAAAAATAAATTTCATCATAAATTATCATAAATACCTAGTATTTAAAATAATTTTAAGATTTTTTTTCATTTTTTTCAAATTTATATTTCAATTTTAAATGAAATTGATCGGTTTATACTGATCTTCTAAAATTTTAATGTTTTTGAAAAGAAATTACGTTGCATATGCATATATATCAATGTAACTCATCAAATACTACATTTGAAATACTATACAAACATTAGATAACTCAAATACTACAATAGAAATATTTTAAATACATTAGAAATATTCATACAGAATTCTGCTATTTTTCATTCGTATTCTCATTCAACCTGTACATATGTTATTAAGCAATTCAAAACAAAAGGATACGTGCACAAATTACTCACTAGTCGGCAGGAGGCTAGGACTTGGAAGCACCAAATTGGTCTCAAAATGTGGATGAGGAGATGATGCTTCTTTTTATATCTACTAACATCAAGATTTGGTAAAGTTTAGACCTATTAAAGATGTCACACGGTTAATAGAAGTTAAAGAGGATCCGATCAAGAAAAAGTTCTCGTCCATGCTGTTGCAAGATGACTGGATGCAGAAGAGCTGATGGTGATAAAGATTAGAAGAAAATGAAGATTATTCGGACTCGATTAGGATAGAGTGCTTGGACGACAAGTTTTTGGACTATAAATATGTATCCCTAGTTAGATTAGAAACACACATCCATGTCAATCAACTATTCGGCGCATCGCCACTCTTGGCTTACAAGGTTAATCTGACGGGATTTGGCACTTGGAGTTGGGGTGCATCGTTTTGGTCTCCGGTGAAGAGGTAAGTCTCACCACCCTCGACATTCGTACCAATTAGGTTAGTATCCTCACGGCTGCATCAGATTGATCTTGAGGTGAACATCGAAACAATACTATTGTCGGTTATTCTTGGTGTATTAGTTAGGTCTAAGGCTACATCAGTTCAATTTGATCTCTTAGATTGATGTGAGCTAGGTGTGATAATTTGAAGCTTCATCAGTTAGGTCTGACATCTTTTGTTGTTTCTCTTTCATATTGTATAAATAAAGTATTCCCGATACTTTGACATATTATTAAGATCATTGTGACTAGTTACTGTCTTGGTTAGGTCCGATCTAGTTATTGTGATGATTTTCATGATATAGACATGTTATCTGGCACGTTTTATTTATTTCTGTCGAAGTATAAGCCGACAAGTTATCTTCAATTCAATGCCACATCTTATACACCATCGGAGAGTGTTCACCAGGCAGTATGCGTAAAATTTTTTATCTCATCGATCGATGGCATGGTTGCTCGATATCGATTTAACACTAGTACTACTAGTGTAGCATATGTACTACTAGTACTACTATTATATTATGATTTAAAATTGAAGAGAGAAAATGTATATATATAGTATGAAAATATTCTGATTTGAATAAATTTATATAAGGAGCATGCATAATTTTTAATAACTTTTAACTAATAATTTCACTTACAATTTTTTTAATTATATAAAAATGGTATTGTTGGATACAAATTTAAAAGTATTTCCACTTATTATTAATCACACTTATTAAAAATATATTATTAGAGAAATTAATGGTTAAATTTTAATTTTAAATACCATGATAAAATCTAATGTATCTTATATTTCTTTTATGTTGCTGCATGTTCATACTATTTTATATGTATTGACTTCCTTAAAATTTTAGTACTCGTTAATGTCCTCAACCGATACTAATACCTAAACTTTTATACTAGTTGGGGTCACCAACCTATACTAATATGTTTAGTACTAGTTGGTGTCTCCAATGGTATTAAAAATCTACATTAGTACCCGTTATGCATATCAATAAATTTTTGTATTATTTTAACTGATGTATGAGACTTTTAGTATTGATTTCATCAATTATGATTGACATTAAAGGGGTTGGATAAAATGTAAGATACATAGTTGTTGGTGTCTTTTTTGGTCACACTTTGACACACGTGTAGCCTAAGAGATTTGCTTAACTCCAGTGCAGGTCCTACACTCTTAGGAAAAGGGTTCAAGGCGTGTCAATCAGTTTGACCTTGCAACTGATAAGGAAACAGAGGAAATATCATTAGAAGCAAAGCCTATCGGCTACTCAGCCGATGACTGTGGTAAGGATATAATAATCATGAATGAACAATACCGATCAGCCACAAGGCCAATGACTAAGGCAGAGCAATCAGGATGATTGCGCCATTAGCCGATGAGATAGGTAATTTACTCGTATAGGCCGATGAGCATCCCCGACAGCGGATAGAATGACTCTGAATTGAAGATAACTCATCGACTTGTACTCTGATAGAAATAAATAAAACATACCAAATAACATGTCTGTATTATCAAAATTATCACAATAACAAGATTGGACCTAACCAAGACAGTATCTAGTCACGATGGACTTAATAATACTTCAAAGTATCGTGCATACTTTATTTAGATGAACGGTATATAACATGAAAAAAGTACAGTAGAGAGAGATGTCAGACTCAACTTATGAATCCTCAAACTACCACACCTAAATCACATCAATCTAAGAGATAAAACTGATGTAGCATTAGAATTAGCCAATACACCGAGATAAACTAGTGACCGTATTGTTTCAGCCGATGCCTCAAGAGATCAAATTGATGTAGCCGTGAAGACACTGACCTAGTCGATACGATTGTCGGGGGTGGCGGGTACTCACCTCTTCGCCGGAGATTAGAATGATGCATCCCATCTTCGAGTGCCGAATCCCTACCGGGATTAACCTTGGAAAACCAAGGGTGGCGATGCATCGAGTAGTTGTTTGACAGAATTGTATTTTTGACATAACTAAGAGATACATATTTATAATCCGGAGACTTGACGTCCAAGCAATCTATCCTAATCAATTCTGGATAAAACTTCATCTTCTTATCATCGGCTCCTTCATATCCGACCATGTTATAACAGGACGTGATTTTTTGACCACCTTTGACCAGATTCTTTTTGACTTTTATTGATCGTACAATGTCCTTTGTTGGACCCTAGGCTTTACTTAATCTTGGCATCAACACATGTCCCCCAGTTTCGAAGCATTAAATGGCCTCTGATGCTTTGAAATTACTGGCCATCATCACCTCCTGCCACCACATTTTCTCGAACGCCTATCCACACGATACTTTCACTTTAATTGCCAATCGAAACCCTTTATTTTCTAGTACCTTTATAATTTTTCCCAAGGTTCTATCTTCATAATTTTCCCTCCTTATTTTTCTGCTCTTCCATTTTCGGCCATTCATGACTGTGTTGGTTGTCGTCTGGTCTGATGTATTTACGTTTCTTCGTGGTGGCGTCGGACCAGGCTTCATCTCACATAGTTTTATACTAGTGTTCTTTTAAGTCTAAGATCTAGTTCCTATAATCTTGGACCTATAAAGATCTTGGTGCTTTGAAAATTGTAGTTATGATTACCTTTTATCGAATGTTGTAGGTGGCCCCACCAGATCCAGTGAAATCGGCTTGACCCAGCTGCCGAGGAGCTACTTCTTACTTCATTAGTACCCTGGTCACTCCACCTTTCTTATCCACACTTTCTGCCTACTATTCATTTTTGCCCCCCGAGCTCGCCGTCGTGTACTTGCGACCACCGCCGTTCGTCGTCTTCCTCTTCTTTGTCGACCCGCACGTCGGCAACACCAGAGATGGCTGCTATTGACACAATCCCTGAGGTCAGACTTCAATGTCTTTCTCTCTTAATTGTTCTTTGGCCCTTGACTTGTCCACCACTTTTACTCACTATTCCCCTTTCCTTTTATTTGCTTCTTTTACTTTTTTGTAGAATCTACAGAACAAGGTTCTATTTTCCATTAGAACTCATTCATCTTGTTTCTTCTTAAGCACTATGGGTAATCCCAACCCTACATACTTTATCAATGTCGAATTCTACTGAATCCCTTTCAAGTTCTCTTCTATGCTTTCTTTAGTCTAGCAATCTAGTTTTGAACCCTTTCCTCTTTCTCTCCCCGGCTGGTGTGACTGGTACATTAGGGTATCGGTCTCTTACCGTGCTGATTGGGAGGAAATTGACATCAGCCATTGTATCGGCCTTTCCGTTGCCGAGCCATACCAAAATGAGCTGATGATGGTCACCGCTTGTTATTTTTGGTCCAATTCCTTAAATGCTTTCGTCTTTGGTCATAGTCTGATGAGTCCTTCCTTACTTGATGTCTTCTTCTTGACTTGCCTCGATATAGACTCATCGGCCAACCCCTCCTTTCTTTGTTCTAAGATAACCCACTGTCTCAACACCAAGTCCATTGATACCCGAGGCCGATACATGGCAAGACACAACAAGAAGACCGGTCTGGTGGACTGTTCGTGAACACGTAGACTTTCTTACCCTATGGTTAGAAAGGTTCATCTTTTATGTATAGGCCTTGGGCCCAACCTTCCAGTTCCAATTTATGGCCGAACGCCTTACTCCCTATGTAAGGGTACCTCTTGGCCGATACCTCCTTGGATTTTCTTATCACCTTCTTCATCTCACATCGGTCAAACTCTTGGTTGGTAATCCCATCGGCCACCTTAACGGCCCATGGTGGTTTATCTAGCTCTGGCTTAATGTATACACAACCGATGGCGTTGGAGGACCTTCTCTCACTCGCATGCGTTTTCCTACCGATGTCCTAGAATAGGCTACTCCCGTCTATCGTCGCTGCTCTTTCTTAGGTGAGGCTGCAACATGCTGTTCTGCTTTTCCTTTCTCATCTAGATCTTTGGCGCTTGCTTTAGGGTTTTTTACCTTGGGTTTTTTGATCGGACCATCTGGTACCATTTTAGGCACTACTACGAGTACGAATGCTCTCAACAGCTAATCCTCCTCAAGGTGTTCCGGGACGAAGAATCCCTTTGTATTTTTATGACCATGATTTTCCCTTGTCTCATGCCTATAAACTTCACCGGTGATCATCTTTGGAAAGACTCTTATGAATTTTATCACCCGCCGGTCTTTGCGAGGCAACTAGGCTTCGGTCAATTCCCGCCTCATTTGTTCTTCGTTGACTGGATCGAAACTCGTGGGGAAGTCAAGAATGTCTTGGAGTGGGAACGCCTTTTTCCATATGACTAACGAGACCTCTGCTCGTGATTTCACCGCCTGGATAGATTGTCGGACACCCTCCACTACTTTCCTTCAATGGTGGGATAAGCTAAAGCGGCATGTCTTCAACTGTTTTTGTTTAACCTATCGGCGACGGCTTCATCTAGGTGAATCTGACGCGAGACCTGAGGTAGATATCTTGATTCCTCTTTTTGCTTAATTCCAATTATCTATTTTTCGTATGTTGTTACTTTGCTTCTTGTAGGAGGATGACCTCGACACGCCTTTGTGAGTTTCAGCGGTTGGCCGATACAATATGGACTAGTATCGGCCACTATGAACTTGGGAACTGGTGCCCCTGCCCCCATAGCCTGGGTAAGTGAGAGACAATCTAAGGGCTTGGCGCGCAAGTGCTAGACGTCATCCCAGTCCATACGTCGATCCACAAGGATCCCGATTGGCCAGGCGAACTGCCTCTCTCAGTGCTAACCGCCTCTTCGACTAGGCCGACCCCTGTCGCTCATGTTCCGTCGACCACTGAAATCTTTAGTGTTTTAGCGATTCTTTTCCTATGATCGTGACATCAGCCATCTTTTTCATCTTCAGCCCTCATCATCTCCTATCGACGTTGAATCCCTCTACGTGACGTTCTAACATATGCTGGATGCACCCGCCGATCTTAGATTGAAGCCTGTCGGAGTTGTCACGGAGGTGAATGTTCGGGTCGATACACCGATAGTCGTTACTACCGATCCGGATGTACTGGTCATCGTCGATGTTGTTGTGGGCATGGTCATTGGGGTTACGCTTGTGGGTGTCGATGCCGCCGGGAGTGATACACCGGCGGGCGCTGTAGCTGCCTTCGAAGCAGTGACTATGAGTGCCGGTGCTGCTCACAAGGTATCTTTACATGCCCATCCTTCGTTTCTCTTCTCACTGTCTTTGACGTGACTAACGCCGACCTTTGGATGTAACCGATGCTTCGAGCAGGATAGCCCTGTCGAGGAGAACTCACCTACCCTTCGAAGTCGTTATGGCGAAGGGTGTTGATTTGATTTCTCTTGCTGTCGATTCCTTACGGCTGGCCGTTCCAGTCCAATCATCTGATGTAAGCTCCCTTATTTTTGTACTGGCATACCTCTCTTTTTATTCATCTAACCTTCCTTTTGCCTGTCAATTCTCCTTCGACGTCAGCCCGTATCTTGATGCCAACGAGGTTGTCAGTGCTTCCTCATCGGTGTAGGACCTGAAAGTAGCGACCAGAGGGGGGGTGAATGGGCGCCTAAAAAATTCTTTTGAATCAATGGCCTGCTCCCAACCCCCAACGCACCTCAAAAGACTAAGCAGCAGAGTGTGAACAGAAGGCCTAAGTCTAAAAGTATCTAGCCTAGAAACAACAGGTGTCAAAATCAGAGAAACACCACTGCAGAGCTAATAGGCAGATAAACTGAATATTCAAAACATGGCAGATCAAACTTCTCAGTAAAATAATTTAAGTGTACATGGAAAGAGATGAGAAGTTACTGTTCAAAATTTGTCTCCTGTTCGAAACTTGGCGAAGCCTGCTTCGATGTGTCGAAGCCTGCTTCGCAGTGTCGAAGCCTGCTTCGGAGGTCTATGTCGAAGCCTAGCGAAGGCTGTCGTGGAAAGGCCAAAGGTTTGTTGAGTCTAGCTTAGTTCGAGTGTAGGAATGAGCAAAGTGTGCTTCGAAGCGAAGTATGATCGTATCGAAGCTTGCTTCGAATAGTATACTTCGAAGCAACAAACTTCGATCAGAAAGCTTCGAAACCAGTTCACAGAAAAGCTACCTTCAAGAGACAAACGAAGCCAAACACACAGCAGCGAGAAGAAGTCGAAGTCTATACTCTACCTTCGGAGCTAGCTTGATCGAGGTATGACAACCGAAGTTGTGACCTTCGATCCAAAGGCTAACTTCGAATAACAAACTTCGAACATAAGCTGAAACCCTCGGAAAGACAGCAGCCGTAAGATCTCAGAAAAACACACTTCGAGCGAAGTCTATCAGAAAGATATACTTCGAAGCTACCTTCGAATCCTGTCAAAGTATGCTTCGTAAAATAGCCGAAGTATGCTAGAAACGGAGTACACCTTCGCAAAGACAGTCGAAGTATGCCAAGCCAACAGACTAAGTCCAAAACATACTTCGAAGATAGATTCACAGGACAAGAGCGAAGTTAAAGTTCTGTCGAAGCCCTCGAAGATGTCTGATCGAAGCCTACCTCACGAAGCTAAGGGACTTCAAACAGAGAGATGGGCTTCGCTAGAAACAGCCAGGAAAGGTACTCGGCCCTGTCTACTCCAATCAAAAAGCTACACAGAAAAGGCAAGCTATAGTACTAGTGTACTGTTGCTACAGAGAAGTAGTACTACTTGCAACCAGCAAGAGCTAGTACTCCTCACGTGAAGAACAGAAGCAACAGAGACACATCTTCTCAAGAAAATTAGCTGTGCACGTGAGACGAAGCGAATAAATGCAAGACAAAATGCCATGAACAGAATGCCTGGCGGCGCACAAACAGGAGAGAGACAAACGCAGGGAACAAAGAGGAATGACCCAAGGAAATGATTGAAAAGTGAATTCAAAAAAAGGTGACCTAACCCTAGGGATTGGGGCCCTATTTATAGGCTGCCCAACACTTGGGAATATTCCACCAGCCCATTAGGGTTTTTACAGACGATAAAAATAAAGGAAAAGACTAAACTGCCCTTAGGATTTTTTACAAACTCGACTGACTGACTGTGGGCCTAGAGATACAGATGACTTATCCGGAAGCTAAGCTTTCGTAGCGACTACGACTTCTCTTCTGGACAGTCCGATACAAGATCAGCGATCGTCAGTTTTGCGCCGAAACTGACAAAGCCTCCACCGACTTTGCACCAGGTACCCGGATTGGGCCGGCCCGATTCCGCAGCTCTCTCAACCCGGCAATCACTCACCGCCCGTGTACCTGAGTCAATCCTGGTCAACAGTCCAGTGGGTCTTCTGCTGCTCCTAGCCCATGTATCCGGATTGGGCCAGCCAGACTTCGCAGCTCTCTCAGCCCGGCAGTCGCTCGCTGCCCGTGTACCTGAGTCACACACGGCCCATGAAACAGTAGATCTTCACTCTTTTCAGTCCTCTTTGACTATCGTTGACAATGACTCATCACATCTAGAGCCATGAGGCCCACGCGATTTAGCATGGCTCCTCAATCTCCCCCTTGATGAGTGCATTGTCAACACTTCACTTCTTCAGCTCTTTAGTACCTGGGAACAACTGTGGAAACACGAAAAACAAAGCACAAGAAACACAAAAGAAGAAAATAAAGTAAAAGTTTAACCCTAATGACCAAAAGCCGAACAAAAGCAAGAAGCGGTCATTATGGTTAACTAAAATGTAAAAGCTCAAAATGAGTGCGATCTCAGAAACATCAACAAGGATATCAAAAGAGTAAGCGAGACAAAAACTCCCCCTTAAACTCTTATCCCAAAATTTCTCCCCCTTGTTGACAAGTGAACTCATCAAGCCTGAAATGCAACTCCCACTCAAAATATGCGATGAATGCAACTGGGGTGCAGGTGGAGTGAATAAAGCATGCTTCTCAGATATGATTGACTGCAATTACACTATCTAATAGATAAAGCAAAAGACATACTGTCTAAGATACATGGCATGATCAGTGCAACAGATGATATCTTAAGAAAGTCATTAGCATGTATTTTAAATTTTTGCAAACAAAAGCATCACCATATTTTCCAGTTGACAAGCAAGATAAAGCATGAGATGTAAAGGCTAACTGATATCTACCAAGATAAGCATTGTCCAAAACAAAGTGCTTCAGCAAACTTGTTATCATTTCAATTTTCAGGCTTTTTCTTTTTCTTTTTTCATTTTTGCCAGGGGTTATTTGCATGTCAAACCTTATGCTGACCGACCAAGTCAAGCCTAGGCCAGAACTGGACCATCAGAAGCTTAAGACATTGGTCTTGGCATACATTACACTGTCCTAGTTCATACCAAAGTGCTATGGTACGCAGTCCAGAACGATGCAATGCGACAAAGCAAACCCACCTAGATCTTTTCAAGTTATGCATAAAAGACATGGAATTTTCATTTTTCTTGTTTTTTCATCATTTTTACAACACATTTCCATGTTTTAAAGCAGAAAGATGTCCAAGTTGCTTCTTTGCATCTAAGTCAGTAACTAGCTACAAGGCATGTAACAGATAACAAGAACATTCAGCCTACGCATGCTAGTTACCAGAAGCAATGGTGATCATTTTTCAAGTTTAAAGCATAAAAGCCATGCATATGACAGATATCAGACATATCAAGTGAACTGGACCAAAGCATGATCATTGACAAGTATTCAAAAGCATGTACCAGCTAGAATAAGTAAAGCAGTTCAATCATATAACAGAAGCAGCTCAAAAGTGTGATATGTGAATATACAAGATATGAACATACATAAAAAGACTCAAGAAAAGAGTAAAGAAGAAAGAAAAACTGACTCAAAATATCCTAGAAAGGATACACAACACCCAAATCCCCTCGTAAACGCTCAAAGGTAGACTGATCTAGGGGTTTGGTGAAAATGTCAGCCAACTGATGATGGGTATCAACATGAACAAGGTCAATGACACCTTTCTCATATTGATCCCGCAGAAAATGAAAGCGCACATCAATATGTTTGGTTTTTGAATGGAGACAAGGGTTTTTTCCTACACTAATAGCACTAGTGCTATCGAAAAACAATGGAACCCTAGTAGGAAAGAACAACCCAAAATCTCGCAGAGTGGAAATCATCCAAACCAACTATGAGCAGCAGCTAGCAGCAGCTACATACTCAGCCTCAGTGGTCGAAAGAGCAACTCCAGATTGCTTTCGAGAAGACCAAGAGACAAGAGAAGAACCAAGAAACTGGCAAGTACCGGAAGTCGACTTGCGATCTAACCGGCACCCACCAAAGTCGGCGTCCGAAAAGCCAGATAAATCAAGAGATGATGATGTTGAATAGTAAAGACCGAGATCAGGCGCATAAGTGAGATACCTGAAGATGCGCTTGACAGCCTGCCGATGAGACGCGCGTGGTGAAGACTGAAAACGCGCGCAAAGTCCCACGGCGAACTGTATGTCTGGTCTTGTTGCAGTCAAGTACAGCAGCGACCCGATCATCCCTCGAAACTCTCTCTCATTAACCTTGACACCAGCTCTCGTCCTTGTCCAATCCTCCAGACGTGCCCATTGGGGTCATCTGCGGCTTCAACTCTCCACCAAAGTCAAATTTCTTAAGCATGTCACGAGTGTACTTACCTTGGTGGATGAAGGTGCCGTCCTTGGTCTGCTTGATCTGGAGCCCTAAGAAGTACTTGAGCTCACCCATGAGGCTCATCTCAAACTCGTTGTGCATCTGCTCAGAAAACTTGGACACAAGAGAATCAGTAGTACCGTCAAAAATAATATCGTCCACGTAAATCTGAGCAACTAAGAAGTCTGAAGCAACTCTGAGCAAAAAGAGAGTTTTATCCACCGAACCCATCACAAAGCCCTTCCCCAACAAAAATTGCTTCAACCGGTCATACCAAGCCCCGGGGGCTTGCTTCAACCCGTATAAAGCCTTCTGCAGCTTAAAAACATGTCGAGGAAACTTAGGGTTCTCAAAACCAGGGGGCTGCCTAACATAAACTTCCTCCTCTATGAACCCATTCAGAAAAGCACTCTTAACGTCCATTTGAAAAAGCTTAAAACCCTTTGAAGCGGCAAAAGCTAAGAGAATGCGAATGGACTCAAGACGGGCAACAGGGGCGAAAGTTTCTTCAAAATCAATACCCTCTTTCTGGCAAAAACCCTGGGCAACTAGTCGAGCTTTGTTGCGCACCACAACCCCATCTTCACCTTGTTTGTTCTTGAACACCCACTTGGTGCCTATGGCGTTGCATTCTGGTGGTGGCTCAACTAGTGTTCAAACCCGATTACGGACAAAATTCTCAAGCTCTTCTTGCATAGCATTAATCCAATTAGAATCAGAAAGAGCATGAGAAACGTCTCTGGGCTCAAAAGATGCAACAAAAGCAGATTCAGCAAACACAGCAAGAGAGTTACCATATGAACGCAAGGTTCTTTCAATCAAATCACCGATGATGAGCTCTGAGGGGTGATCACGCTGAACTGCTCGGGTTCCCTGGTGATCTGAAGTCACCTTACCAGAGTCAGCAGCAGGCACCTCTGGACTCGACTGAGGGGGCTCGATCGAAGTGGAAGAAGTGATCAGAGGTCCGCCCTCATCCTCAGTCGAAGTCTCAGAAGGTGTGGGCTCTGTGGGAGTTGCAGAAGGCCCACCCTCATCAGCAGCTGGAGTATCCTCATCTTCCTCGAAGATGGACTCTCCGAGCTTATCATCACCAGAAAGCTCAAAAGAAGGAGTCAAAGAAGGCATGGACTCGTCAAATGAAACTTCGTAAGTCTCGACAAGCTGCTGGGAGTCGAGATTCGAAACACGGAAACCTCGAGAATGCAAAGCGTAACCAAGAAAAACACCGTCCCAGCAACAAGACTCAAACTTGTCCATATGCCCTCCCTTCTTGAGCACAAAGCACTTGCAGCCAAACGCTCGCAGGTGGCTCACCTTGGGCTGTCTGCCAAACCGCAACTCGTACGAGGTCTTACCTAGGTAAGCTCTAAGAAAGATGCGGTTGGCCAGATAGCAAGCCGTGTTCATGGCTTCAGCCCAAAAGCGCCTAGGAGTCCTGTGCTCATCGAGCATCGTCCTGGCCATCTCGACTAGCGTGCGGTTCTTTCGTTCCACAACGCTGTTCTGTGGGGGAGTGTAAGGAGAAGAAAACTGATGGTCCAGACCTTGACCACTACAGAAGCTGACGAACTGAGAGTTCTTGAACTCAGAGCCGTTGTCGGAGCGAATTGCTTGCATCTGACCATTGTTCTCATTCTTCAGCTTCAAAATCAGGTCATGAACAAACTGAAAAGTTTCATCCTTAGACTCCAAAAAGAAAATCCACGAGAATCGAGAAAAGTCGTCAACAATGACAAGCGCGTACCACTTCCCACCGACTGAGCGTACCCGAGCTGGACCAACAGTGTCCAAATGTAAAAGCTCGCCTGGATACGAGGTCATCACCTGAGTCACAGGTGAGTGAGAAGCGGCAACCATTTTCCCAAGACGACAGGGATGGCAAACTAGATCCTTTTCCATCTTAAGCTTGGGCAATCCTCGGATGAGGTCCATAGAGCTTAACCTGACTAGCAGATCAAACTCAAGTGACCTAACCTCCTATGCCACTTCCAGAGCTCAGAAGAGGATCCAGCAATCAAACAGCGAGAAGGGCTAAAGATCTAGAGAAGTCAATTCGAAAAACTTTACTGAATGGTAAGATCTGGCAAATCAAAGACCCTCTAGAATCAAACACAGAAGAATTGCCCTTCTTAAAACGCACTTCCAAACCATCCTCAAGAAGTTGCGAAACAGAAATCAAATTGAAGTTCAAATTCTTAACCAAGGCAACGTTCTTCAAAGAGAAATGATCTGAAATGCGAATTGAGCCAATACCACTTACCTTCCCTTGACCACTGTTCCCGAATGTGATGTACTCTTTGGAACTCAGGGAGTGAGACTGGATAACCATCTGTGATGTCCCGTCATGTGGCGGGAGCATCCTGAGTCCATGATCCAAACATCCTCCAGTCCCCGATCCTGCACAATTAGTGGTCGTAAGGGGAGCAAATGGTCCGGCACTAGGTTTATCAAAAGAGCTAACCAATGTCGAGCCATTTGCTCAAAAGACGGAAAGCGAAAACCATCAAAAGAATTTGGACCAAAACGCAGCTCAAAGCGCGGTCCATGGTTCTCCCTAGAACCTCGGCCACGAGGTCCAGGGCCGTAGCCAAAATGGCCTGGAGCTCTGCCGGAACGACCACCACCAACTGGAGCACGGGCAAGAAAGCCGTCTCCTCTACCACCACCTACACGACGCGGCTTGGCCTCCAGCCTCTCCCCGCACCGAGGAACACGCAGTCTACCACCCTGCTGGTAGAACTGCTCCTCACCACCATGAGCTCTCTCAACCCGCTTCTTCCTAAAGCAAAACTCCGCAAGATGCCCGTCTCTCTGACAGTACTCACAATGATAGGTAGGCTTCTTGGGATGTGGTTGAGGCTTAGGGTTCTTGGGCTTAGTGGTGATTGGTGTTGTCTTCTTGGGCTGAGATGGTCCAGGAAGAGAGTCTAGAGAAGTGTGGAGGTGTTTGGGCTTTGGAACCCAGATAGGTTTCTTGGGTGGAGTTTTGGGTGGTTCATGGATTACTCCATCCTTGGGCTGACTAGCCAGGGAAGACTCAGTGGAGTGAGTCTTGGGATATCTCTGCTCTGGAGTCATTTTACTCCACTCCACTGCCCGGCTAATGGCACTCTCAAAGTCAGCCTTAGTGTAGGTGTAACGTCAAACCCATCCTGCCTCTTAAACTGCTGGATCATCATGCCGAGCTGTGGCTCTCTGGCACTGATCCAACTTAGGATAGAACGGAGGTAAAAGTTCTCATTCTGAGAATCAGTTAGCTCCTCTCTCAAGGAAGCTAGAACCTCCACCTGAGACAAGCAGGTCTCACACTCACTCTCTACTTGGACAGACTTTTTGGCTTTCAACTTGATCAACTCCATTCTAAGAGACAGACAGTTCTCATAGACAGTGGGTGAAACTGACAGTGTCTCAAGCTCTAGCCTAGTCTACGCCAGCTCAGCTCTCATTCTCTCCAAATCACCCAAACGCTCATCGCCCATGGCTTTCAGCTCAGCTAAGACAGCTAGATGAGATGGGCAATCAGCGCAGGGTACGACGACAGTGGCTTGAGCATCTTTCAGCTCCTGCTGAGCGCTTTCAAGCTCAGTGGCCAAAGCGTCCCTCTCATCAACCCTTTCTGTGTACTTGGACTTCAGAGTCGACAAGTCACACAGAAGCACCTCACACTTCGGGCACTGTCGCGCCCCGATTTAATAAATCAGGACTTTATTGAAATTCCATAGAAAATCAATAAAACAAGACGTTCATCACACGACCACGTACAATACGAGCAATCATTCACGGTTCGTGGACCGCATTATTACAAAAGTGAATAAAGATGAAGAGAAACTAATAAACAAGGGTCCTAGATGAACGCCTCCTTCCAGTCTCGCCTTGACTGGGTCGCTACTCCAGACCTTCATCCTCCTCGTAGTAGACTGGCTCTGATGTTGTAAGTCAACGGGGTGAGTACAGATGTACTCAGCAAGCCACCGAATGCAAATATAATGCAAGGTAATAACGAGGGAGATAGTGGCTAATTTTTGCGGAAGCAGCATATTTGTAAAGCTTTAAATGAGAGCAATTTATTAGTACGGAAAAGTAAACATGTGCATGTGTATCATCATCTTCTAACTCGAGGGGTACAGTCAGCCCCACCTCGCTCAACAGTCCTTACGTGCCATGAATAACTCGAACATTCAAACAATAGTAAACTAACTTGAGAAACCAAGGGTTGGTTTCGGTGTTTTGTGATGAGTGATTGACAGGCTTTTACCCTCTGTTCGAAGGGTACCTCCGAAGGGGCTTCGGAGGTGGTACCTCCGAAGGGTGTTCGGAGGTGTTTTCTTGCTGCAGCTGTTGCAGCGGAGTGTACCTGTCGGAGGGGTCCGGCAGTACGCGATGACTGGGTTTGTACCGAAGGCTTCGGTACTTTGGGCGGTACACCGGAGTGTGTGCCGGAGGTTGCTAACCCGGAGAGGTCTCCGGAGTACTGGATACACTTGTTTGCTTGTCGGTGGTGCGCAGGGACTTCGGAGGCGACGGACAGGGTTCGAGCCAAGTGAACTTGGGTCAAGCGGGTGGTTTGATGCCAAGGGAGCAGGGAGCTTCGTCACGGTGGCTGCGAAGGTGGTCCGGGTCGGTCCTCGGGTCGAGGCGCGCCAGGTGAAGGCAGAGAGTGCGGAGCGTGGCTCCGGCTGAAGGTACTCCGAGACAAAGTCCTCGGAGGTGAGGCACTTCGAAGGTACTCCGAATGGAGTGACTTCGGAGTTGGTGGACCAAGTCCTCTGCGGAGGCAAGGGATTCGAAGTGTGCTCCGGAGGGAGACACTCGAAGGTGCCCGACGAAGGTCTCAGAAGTCGAGGTGCATTGAAGGCATGGTCCGGGTGAGGCTCGTCGAGGAGTGTGCTCGGAGTGAGACACTGCGACGAAGTGCTCATGGAATGCTTCATGCGGAGGCCTTGGACGAAGGAGGGACTTCGAAGGGTGGTACTCCGAAGGTGGGGCTTCGGAGTGAGGATGACTTGTGGTGCTTCGGCCATGCATGGCTTCGGTACACGGACGGACGGTGTTCGAGCTCGGAGTAGCTGCGAAGCCGTGGTGATCCACTCCGGAGGTGGTGGTGCGAAGGCCCAAGGGCTTTGACGGCTTCGGCTCAAAACCGTCACTGTATCGAAGGTCTTCTTCGGCGGAGCGAAGGCCAACAGGCTGCAGGCTTCTCGCCGAAGCTTCCGCACCCCTCGCGTGCGAAGGGAGGTTCCAGAAGTCAACACTGTAAAGGCTGACACTGTCTGTTCTGAAAAAGGCTGACACTGTCCCCTCTGCAGCTGACAGAGAAGCCTCCAAAATAAAGGTGGACTACCTTTTGTACCCCTTAGTTCTGTAGAGACAAATGGATGTAAACCCTAGGGTAAAGTAGTCACTTCCTTAGGATGAAGCCGTGGGCTATAAATATGGGGGCTCGGTAGGTAACATTTAACACTTTGAGCATTTACTGTTGAGCTCCTGTAAACAGACCTCGCTGCATTCATTCTGAGTTCATTTTATTCAGTGTTCCGTGTTCAAGCGGCGAAGCCCTGCTTCTTTGTGCTTTTGCTTGAGCTCGTGTTGCATACCTCGCTAGTTATTAGTTCACCGGAGCCTGTCTTGGCGAAGGGTGTTTTTATCGCGAAGTGTGCTTTACAGTGTGCTGTCGCTCTGTGTAACTCGAGGCAAGACCTCGCTGCTTACTAGCGAAGCCCTGTTCTTTTCCCGTAGTGCTTCTTGTGTCGAAGCCCTTAGCGTGGTCCGTTTTGTGTGCGTGTAGACCTTCGCGTACGAAGCCCAGCACCAGTTGCTGTCGCTAAGTATTTGGTCGAAGTCCTCAGAGGGCTGTCCACTCTTGCGAAGGGTGAAGTGCGAAGCCTGCTCGAAGCACCCTGTGTGCGGAGCCTGCACTGACTTAGCAGAGTAGACTTTCGAGGGGTTGTAAGTGGAGCGAAGTCTTCTTGGCTTCGAACTTTTGCTCCTCCGAAGCCTGTGTTCGAAGGTGTCGAAGTACCTCCGAACCAGACCTTCGAAGGTAGTGTTCGAAGCCTGTTCCGCAGAAGACAGAATCGAACCGAAGGCTAAGTTTTTAGCCCGAAATTTTAAAAGCTCCCATTCACCTCCCCTCTGGTCGCCGTTTCCGGTCCAACAATTGGTATCAGAGCAGGTTAAGATCACCAGTTGACCTTAACCGGTTTGTGATCTGTTGGCGACATGGATAGAGGCAGTAAAATTCCTCTGTTCGATGGGACAGATTTTGCATACTGGAAGGTGCGCATGGAGGCTTACTTGTTAAGCCAAGGAAATGCAATTTGGGAGATTGTGGACTCACAATACTCCATCCCTGATACCCGCACCACTCAAACTGAAAAAGATCAGTATATTGCCAACTCGAAGGCAAGGAACATACTGTTCATTGGTTTGAGTCGGAGTGAGTTTGATAGGGGTGCAGCACCTTAGGACTGCTAGGGAGATTTGGACAACACTCACTGTCTTTCATGAGGGCTCTGCTCAGATTAAGGCCAGGCGCCAAAGCACCTACAATCAACAGTATCAGCTGTTTGTGCAGGCACCTGGTGAATCTGTGGATGCCATGTTTTCTCGCTTTGACGCGATAGTGAGTAACTTGCGATCCAACGGGACGCTTGCTTACAGTGATCATGATAGGGCTATCAAGCTTCTCTATGCTCTTGATCGTAGCATATGGGAAGTGAAGATATCCAGCATTGAGGAGTCCACAGGCTATGACACTCTAACCTGTGATGAACTCTTTAGCAAGCTGAAGTCCACAGAGATTGCCAAGGCATCTCTTGCAGTGCATAGAGCTCTTTGCCACAGCCATTGGCATTGGTTTCTAGCACTAGCCGTGGCACCACTGCAGAACCAAGCACATCAGGCACTTGTGTTCTTGCAGATGGTTTTGCTTTGTCCTCCCTGGTCTCCGTCACAAAGGAGCAGGTGGATACTCTAGCTGATGATGAGCTTGCTCTCATTGCCCGGAGGTTCACCCGCTTTCATCATGAGAGACGGGATCAGAGGAGAAGTGGTTTTAGTGGTTGCTATGAATGTGGCGACACTTCTCACATCAAGGCTAATTGCCCCAAGATCAAAAAGAGAGATGAGAGTGACCGCCCCAAATACCACAAAAGGAGAGGAAGCCCTTTGTGAAGGGCAAGCGCGGCAAGATGGCTAAGAAAGTAGCCAAGGCCGCTTCCAGAGCATTTGTTGCTGCTCTCAGCGACATCGACACATCCTCAACTGAGGAGTCGAGCTCTGAGGAGGAGGAGTCCCCAAGGAAGGAGGACAAGAAGGACAAGAAGGGACGTGAATTCACCGGCCTTTGTTTCATGGCCGACAGCGATCACAGCGGCGATGAGCTTGACTCATCTGAGGTAAACCTATCATCTGACCAGCTACTAATTAAATTAGATGAGCTGAATGAAGTAGTGCTAGGTCAGGATAGATTACTTGTGCAAGCCGCTAGAGAAAGAAAAGACCTTAGACTTAGGCTAGAATCTGTTTCTACTGAATATGCCATGCTTAAGTCTAAGTTTAATGATGCTGAATGTGAATCATGTTCTGTTGTCATGAGTGAGCTTGCTCAGTTGCGTTCTGTTCATGCTCAAACTCTTTCTGAGCTTGAGACTGCACAGAAGCAGCTTTTGGAGGTGGATTCTAGACCTCGTGATATTATTGATTGCATGAACTGCTCTTTATTGCGCGATAGCATTAATTTACGTGATAAGCATGTTCATGATCTAGAGGCTAGATTGGAGAGGGCCGGTAGTTCTAAGGATGTGCAACCTGTTTGTGACACTTGCATTACCCTTAAGGACCAGCTAGGCACTGTTAGAGAGCGGGCTGAAAACCTCATGTCCGAAAATGAATACCTTCTTTCTGTGGTGAATAAATGCACTGAAGGGAAGGGTAGGATGGATTTGCTCTTGGCCAAGACCAAGTTGTGTGCTGATAGAGCCGGGGTAGCTCTAGGTTTGGGTTTTGAGAGGATAGCTTCAGACAGTAAGACCAAAACTGTTTTTACCTCTCCTACCACCCTAGAGAAAGAGAGAGCTCTGTTGGACACCCCATCAGCCAAAAAGCCTACCCATCCACCAAAGAAAACCACTCCTCCTGCCAAGAAAAATCCTCCCAAGAAAGCCACTCAGAAGAAACCCAAGGAGCCTGTGAGAATTGCTCCTGTGACCCATAAGAGTGCCCCCAGGAGAGTGTTTCATTGTTCTTATTGTCAGCGGGCGGGTCATTTGATTGGTTTCTGTTTCCGTCGCATCAAGGATGAGCGACGTGCACAGGCGATGAGCTATCAGGACATGCATTACCCATCTTTAGGTATGCATGAGTCTGAGTTTTACTCTCGTCCTGTTTTGAGGCTCCTCGTGCTTCTCGGAGAGGTTTTGCTCCTCGAGGTGTTCACCATGTTCCATATGGTGGTAGACCTCGAGCGAGTAGCTTTGTACCTCGTCAGAGTAGGAGACCTCGACATGCTTTGCGTTCTTTGCATGTAGGTAGACCTCGCACTTTGCATCATTCTGATTTTTATGTGCGTAGACCGTCTACTTTTACTGTGCCTACTACTCGTGTCACTCAGTGCTGGATGCCTCGTCATTATTTTACTCACCCCAGCACTGAGCGATCGAGGCGTTCTTATCATGTGTAGGCGACAGGTCGAGGCTTGGAGGGCACGTGGATCATGGACTCCGGTTGTTCGCGCCACATGACCGGAGATGCAAACTGGTTCTCCAGCCTCACAACAACCAAGCAAAGGGAACATATCACCTTCGGAAACAATCGAAGGAGTAGAGTGAAAGGTAAAGGTGTGGTAAGAATTAACGCAAACTTCACTCTCAAAGATGTTTCTTTGGTTGAGAACCTGGGATACAATTTGCTGTCTGTATCTCAGTTGCTTGATGAGGGCTTCGAAGTGCGATTTCATCGCGATACTTCGCAAGTGCTCAATTCTGATGGCGTTGTGGTGTGTAAGATCTTTAGAGTTGGGAGAGTTTTTGGAGCTGATTTTTCAGAGTCGTCTGGTTCTTCTCATTGCCTTGTTGCTCATTCAACTTCTGAGCTTTGGAAGTGGCATAGGAGACTAGGGCATATGAGCTTTGAGTTGCTTGCTCGTCTGAGCGCCCTAGGTTTGATCCGAGGATTGCCCAAGCTCAAGTTTGAGAAGAATTTAGTTTGCGCTCCTTGTCGACATGGTAAAATGATTGCCGCTTCGCATTCGCCAGTCACCACTGTGATGACTGAACAGCCCGGAGAACTTCTCCATATGGACACTGTAGGTCCTTCTCGGGTTAGTTCTTTAGGCGGCAAATGGTATGTACTTGTTATAGTCGACGATTTCTCTCGCTACTCTTGGGTCTTCTTTCTTGCCAGCAAGGATGAAGTGTTTTCACACTTCGGAGCTTGGCTTTGAGACTTTTCACTGAACTCCCTGGTGCATTAAAATTCATTCGAAGCGATAATGGCACCGAGTTCAAAAATAGTCTCTTTGTTGACTTTTGCATGGAGCATGGCATAGAACATCAATTCTCTGCTCCGCGGGTTCCTCAACAGAATGGTGTTGTTGAGAGGAAAAACCGCACTTTGGTTGAGATGGCTAGGACGATGCTTGATGAGCATAGGACTCCTAGAAAATTCTGGGCTGAGGCCATGAACACAGCATGTTACATCTCAAACCGAATTTTCTTGCGCTCAATTTTAAATTTGACATCTTATGAGCTGCGTTTTGGGAGACAACCCAAGGTTACTCATCTTCGAGTTTTTGGCTGTCGCTGCTTTATCCTAAAACGTGGTAACTTGGATAAATTTGAGTCGCGATCTTCTGACGGGATCTTTTTGGGTTATACTACTCATGTCATTCCTATCGTGTTTATAACTTGGAAACTAACACTGTCATCGAGTCATGTGATGTGACTTTTGATGAATCAACCCCCTCTGTTAGTTCTGCTTTTGAACAGGCAAATGAACACGACATGGAACAGACCTTATTCGAAGACGAAGATCCCGAAGAATTCGAGGATGATCCCCTACTACCCTCGACATCGACCCCCGAAGCTGACCCCGCTTCTACTACTTCGGCACGAGGTCCCGAAGCGACTACCTCAACATCGGTCATCTTGGACCACTCCAACGCACAAGTTGAGGGGGAGACTGCATCCCGCCGCGAGGCTCCACATCATGTCCAAAGGATGCACCCTCCCGAGCAGATCATTGGTGAGCTTGATCAAAGGGTAACACGTTCTCACGCTCATTTCACTAATGCTGCTTTTGTTGCTTCTTTCGAGCCCTTAGATGTGAGTCATGCACTTTCTGATTCTAGTTGGATCAATGCCATGCATGAAGAGCTTGAGATTTTGAAAG
>JAAALK010000284.1:10115356-10178844 GCA_019279435.1 Zizania palustris
TCTGCCTCCCACACTGATTAATTGGTAGTTGCTATATTGACCGATTTATCGGTGGGGACGACTTCCACTTGATCGCCGACCCATTGGACTAGGCTCTAGTGCTTTGTCGAGGGGACACAACAATTCGTGTGTATCCAATCACGCCCTAGCAACAAGCTGTAAGATCATTTTCCTTCTATAACGAATAAGGTAGTCGACATCGTCTTGCTTCCAATCGTTAGTTCTGCATTTAGTACTTCCATCGTATCTGACGAGTTGCCTCTGAAATCCCTCAAGACCATATTAGTTCTGATGAGGTCTTCTGACGTTTTTTTCTAGCTTGGAAAGTGGCATATGGAATTAGGTTGACAGCCACCCCTCCATCTATCATCATTTTGGACATCGGCTTCTCGTTAACTAGCCTTCAACGTACAGAGGCTTAGGTGCCGATGCTAGGGTCTTTTGGCTTGTCAAACACTCTTGGTTGTGGAGCCAACACTAGTGAGCCATCATATCTACCCGATCTATATTATATTCAGAAGACGCCTGATATTCTACAAGGAGAAAGAAAACCATGTTTACCCTTGCGTCCTTCTTGTTGTCATGATCGGCCTTGTATTAACCTGCCAATTCACTTCTAATCCTGGGGGTCGATCATCTCCTCGTTGCACCTTTGTGCCTTTAGTTCTCTTTGTCGCGGACGTTGTACTCTTCTCTTCTGGTTCCTCGTAAAAATCCCACTAAGGCACTATGTGGCTCCTCTAGTGCAGTTTTTGTCACTATTGTCTGTCTGGCCGATTTCTTTGAGACTAACGGGGTCGGGCCTTTCAAGCGCAGATACTCTTGGCGGTGATCACCTTTGATGAACGACTTCTTGACCAGGCGACCTGGCTTGATGTTGCGCGACCGATGGTCATCTCGTGCTTTGTCGATGCCACAACCTGGACAGTCATCCATTGACGACAGACGTAGCCCCATGTTCCAGCACAGCCTGAAGAACTCATAGTTCCAATGTGGGTTGAAACATGGGTAGACGTAGTTGTCCTCGTTGTCCACTCTCCTCTTTGGCTTCCTTCGGTACTTCCTGATGAGATCCAAAGAAGTGATGTTGTTGTCAGTTCGCATGCTCTTCTTTGTACGCCAATTGTCCACGCGGTGCGCGTGAACCATGTTGACTAGGAACGGATGACTGTCGATATTCATTGGCTTCTTCCATCATCGAACTTGATCCGGCCTTGCTCCACGGCTAACTGGATCTGTTGTCTAAATACTTTGCATTCATTAGTGTGATGCGATGGGGAATTATGCCACTTACAATATTTTCTTTTCTTTAGTTTGTCGGCAGTCAATATCACATGGTTAGGTGGCAAGTGGATTTGCTTCTTCTTGAGTAATAGATCAAATATCTTATCGGTCTTGTTGATATGAAAGTCGTACTTATCTTTATCGGTCGGTTTCATCCAAGGGCATGCAACCTGATTCTTATTCTTGGACCATTCGGCCAACCCGACCTCTACGTCAGAGTGGTTGTCCTTGTCGGAGCCTGAATAGTAGACCTAAGTGTGTGATACCTTTTTCTGATACTTATCCTTTCTCGCTTGTTGGAATCGTTCTCATGTGTCGATATCCTTTGTACCAGTTGTGAGAGGCTCTCGAACTCATGTGATGAAAATATCTCCTTAATTGGGTTTGGGAGTCCTTAGAACGCCAACTTTGCTAACTGAGTGTCACTGAGGCTCAATCTATAACACCTGCTCCATACGTCCCGAAACCTTTGGACATAATCTTGTACTAGCTCGTTTATCCTCTACCTTCCGGCTATCAAGTCGGTGAGCTTCATCTCATGAATGCCGGTGAAGAAGTATTTATGAAAATTCTTCTCTAAGTCTGTCCATCCTCTAATGGAATCCATCGGTAGCGAAGAAAACCATGCGAAGGTCGATCCCGATAGATAAAGTGGGAAGAATCGGACCCTTAGCACTTCGTCGGACGATGCCTCCCCACACTGGCGAGGAAATAGTTAATATGCTCGATCGTGGAGACCGAGCCTTGTCTCAAGAACTTGGTGAAGTCGGGTACCTTGTATCGACCTAGCAGTGGTACTCAATCAAAACATTCTAGATACGGTCACCGATACACGTACGTCTGTTCTTTTGGCTTCAACCCAAATTGATCTCGAATAACCTTCATTATCCGATTCACCCAGTCATCTTCCTGTTGTCCCGGCGTGGGCGTCGATCAAGTATTGGGGCCTGCTGATATTGGTCTGACCGAACAACATTATGCCTGTATTGCCCTTCATCATTATACGACGGTGCCCCATAGTATGTGGTCCGATGGTACCCTAGAGGAATACCGTCGGGTGCCCCCCTTGGTGGCACGAGGTCTTGGCAGTACGTTCCTTGCGATGTCATACATCACCTGAGGCATCTCTTGTCTTGGGAACCTTGGGTCAGACACCGGAAGTGGCGCCGGCACGCCTCTTTCGAGGCCATATGGCGTGCTCTGTAGTGAATCTTGTGCGAGCGCTAGTGGCTGGGTTGTATTGTTTCCCTCATGTCCGAATGGGGTGCCCGGCTGCTCCATCCTCAGAGGCCCTTGCGGCTGCGACACCGACCAAGGATGTTGTGTATTCTACTGTAGTATTGTATGGCTGTCAGGGAAATATATTGGGCCTTATAGTGGTTTGTGGGCTACGGTGCCATCAATAGTCTTTTTAATCAACCTATGGAAGGTGTTGACCAATGTCTCGGATTGATTCACCAGCGTGTGATGAATTGCCTGATCAATAATTTCTTGGAGACTAGCTTGAGTTCTCTCTTTCAATTGGCTAATTTCTATAGCTAGGGTCGGCCTTGGCAGCGGGTCCCTTTGGATAGGACCCGACTGAGTCATTCTGTAGGCTTGCAGGCATAGCTTGTGGAAATCGTCCACATGCCTCTGCACCTCTGCCCTTTGTTCTTTTTTGTCACACTTTGACACACGTGTGGCCTTAGAGATCTGCTTAACTCCAGTGCAGGTCCTACAATCTTAGAAAAAGAGTTCAAGGCGTGTCAATCAGTTTGATCTTGTAACTGATAAAGGAAACAGAGGAAATATCATTAGTAGCAAAGCCTATCGGCTGCTCAACCAATGATTGTGGTAAGGATATAATACTCATGAATGAACAACGTCAATCGGCCACAAGGGCAATGACCAAGGAAGAGCAATCAGGATGAATGCATCATCGACCGATGAGATAGGTAATTTACGCGTATAGGCTGATGAGCATCTCCCAATAGCGGATAGAATGTGACTCTAAATTGAAGATAACCTATTGGCTTGTACTCCGATAGAAATAATAAAACATGCTAGATATGATATAACATGTCCGTGTTATCAAAATCATCACAATAACAAAACTGTACCTAACCAAGATAGTAGCTAGTCACGATGAACTTACTAATACTTCAAAGTATCGGGCAAGCTTTATTTAGATGAACGGTATACAACATGAATAAAGTACAATAGAGAGATGTTGGACTCAACCGATGAAGCCTCAAACTGTCACACCTAAATCACATCAATCTAAGAGATCAAACTGATGCAATCTTAGACCTAGCCAATACACTGAGATTAACCAGCAACCACACTATTTCAGCTGATGCCTCAAGAGATCAAATTGATCAAGTCGTGAGGACACTGACCTAGTCGATACGATCGTTGGGGGTGGTGGGACTTACCTCTTCGTCAGAGATCGAAACAATGCAACCCAGCTCCGAATGCCGAATCCCGTCGGGATTAACCTTAGAAAGCCAAGTATGACGATGCACCAAGTAGTTGTTGACAAAGTTGTGTTTTGACCTAACTAAGAGATACATATTTATAGTCCGAAGACTTGTCGTCCAAGCAATCTATCCTAACCGATTCTGGATAAAATGTCATCTTCTTATCATTAGCTCCTTCATATCCGACCATATTGTAACAGACGGACTTTTTTGACCACCTTTGACCGGATTCTCTTTGACTTTCGTTAACCATACGACATCCTTAGTGGACCCTGGGCTTTACCAAATCTTGGCGTCAACAATAGTAGTGTTGCATGAGATATTGTTTCTCTCTCTTACCCCAATAAATTATTTGTCACATTAGATATTAAATGAGATATCAATGTAATTAATGATAAAAAACCATCCCAATCAATAGGATTAGAACTGTCTTAAATTCATTTTAGATAGTGCAAATAATCAAATCTTGTGGCAAAATCTGGTTTTTGAACATTGCCTCAAGGCAAAGCATGCCATAAGCGGCGAGATGCTGATTGCCATAAACTTGCTAGTAGCTAGTGGCTTGAAGGAGAGAGAAAGCTTCACCTAGGATAAGGCCACCCAAAGGATGCCATACCAACAATGTGCATGTTCTTAAGGAGGAGCTCATAAATTAATAATGAGAAAATTCTATACATGTTATTAAAAATTCACCGGTTTTTATATGTATTCTTGAAGATTTATTATTCTTATATATGTCACTGGTTCAATTTATTCTATCTATATATGTCATCGTTGTTAGTTTTTTCTTTAAATACCGTAGCTCCGTGATCTCACTTGATTTTTAGCGAGTTGAGAATAATTTTAGTGTTTTCAGAACAACTAATGTTGATTAATGTTAAAACTAACGATAATAACATATATGAAAATAAAAATTGAAACAATGACATATGTGAAAATATAAAATTTTCAGTGACATATATAAAAAGGAATAAATTTTTAGTAGTATATATGAAATTTTCTCACTAATAATCCTCAATAAAAGAGAAGAAGTGATCATTAAAGAAGCAAAAGCCGTCTGCATGAAAGAACGCTACATAATTCGAGCGTTTTCCGCGGCCCGGCAGGCAAAGAATGGTACTTAGGTTAAGTTTGTTTTATAAACTCTTTTTTTTATAGCTTGTGGCTCTAAAAGGTCAGCAAGCCAAAAAATACTGTTCAGATAAGTCATAAATATATTTTTCTTCCTGTAGGTATAAAAAACTCATACTTTTATACTTTTCAAGCTTATTTATATTTTCACGTCACATAATGACAAAATACCATAAATAATAGAATTACAAGTAAAACATCAAACAAAACAAATTCTGGGTTAATATTGTAATTTCACCATACTTAATAAGTTTATATTTTAGAAGTCATTTAAAACGAGACAACGAGTTTCTTAGAATGTTTTTGGACCATAGCAATAGCTTATTTAGACGGTGAAACGTAAGCTGGTTTATAAATAAAACAATGTTGTATAGAAATGGGCTATAATAATTAGGCCCGTCTTCAGAAAAATGAGGCCCCGGAACGAGACTAAAATAGAGGCTCTGAAATTACAAAAAATAATATGTACTTAATAATGTATACTTTTGAACTATAGTGCTTACCTCATGTTCTACTAAAAAGCAACATCCACCTTGTGTTTCTTGAAATAAAATCTTCAATTATACATTCATAATCAGTATCCTTGAAGACATCATTTTCAATTGATATTATTGCCAATCCATTGAGTCTTTCTTGTGTCATAGTAGAACACATATAAGACTTCAACAACTTTAGTTTAAAAAAGCTTCTTTCTGCAGATGCAACAGTAACCGGAATAGTTAATAAAATTCTATATGCAATGATGGCATTTGGATAAAAGGGACGCTTTTTTAGAAACTTCAAAATATCAAGAGGACCCATAGATTTCTTTAGTAAATCTTGGATCAAAATCAACTCCCCCAAATAATTCTGTCCCATCAATATCTTTGTGTTCTTTACTCTTAAGTAAACTTATCTGAAGTAAACAAAAAACCAAAAGTTTTTTCATACCCTTGATATTGTTCAAATCTCCTGGTAAGTGAAGCTATAGCTTGATCAACGATGCATCTGGCCTATGGAAATCTCGCGGACTAGCCGAGCGGCACTTGCAGCTGGTTGGGTCTTCTTGTGTAAGCAAAGTATCAACAATAGCTAATGGCCATAGGCTTTAAGTATTTGGATTTTGGAGGCCCTATTAACTTTGGGGGCCCTGTGCCATTGCCCAAATGGCCCTCGGCCATCGACGGGCCTGATAATAATTCATTTATTAGTTAAAAGTGGAAATAAATAATTAGCTTATTATTCACTGAGGAGCCATGCTGAATAGCGTGGGCCTCATGGCTCTAGATGTGATGAGTCATTGTCAACGATAGTCAAAGAGGACTGAAATGAGAGAGAAGACCTACTGCGTCTGGACCGCGTGTGACTCAGGTACACGGGCAGCGAGCGATTGTTGGGCAGAGGGGCCGCGAAGTCGGGCTGGCCCAATCCAGGTACATGGGCTAGGAGCAGCAGAGGATCCACTGGGCTGTTGACCGGGATTGACTCAGGTACACGGGCGACGAGCGATTGCTGGGCTGAGGGAGCTGCGGAATCGGGCCGGCCCAATCCGGGTACCCGGTGCGAAGACGGTGGACGCTTTGTCAGTTTCGGCGCAAAACTGACGACCGTTGATCTCAGATCTAACCATTCTGAGGCGAAGCCGTAGCAGCTACGAAAGCTCCGCATCAGGACAAGTTACCTTTATTTAGGTTTTTACTATTTGCCGTTAGGCCCACAGTCAGTCAGTCGAGTCTGTAAAAATATCCTAAGGGCAGTTTGGTCTTTTCCATTTTTATTTAGCGTCTGTAAAAAACCCTAGGGGTATTTTTGCATTTTTCCATTTAATGGGCTGCCTATAAATAGGCCCCAATATCCTAGGGTTAGGGCACCCCTTTTTCAGAAATCACTTTTCTAATCAAGAGTGGGTCACTTTTTGTTTTCTCTACCTGTTCCTGCGTATGCGCCGCCGGGTGATGAATTGATCTGTGCTTCATCGATTTCCCCACGATCTGATTCTTAAATCAGTAGTGAAATCTATACATCAGGTGTTATTCCTTTTACTCTCAGTTCTTGGTTGTCTTGCGGTAGATTGATCTTATTGTTTCTTTGGTTTGCGTGCCTGATTAATTGATCTTTTCTGAAATATTCACTGCAGTTTTTTTTGTAATATCTCGTGATATGTATTTCTGGGTCCCTTCGGTTTCCCTAGATCAAAAGTTTATTTCCTGCCGTTGTAGCCAAGATAGCTGATCCATAGGCTTGTCTGCAGGTTGTTTTTTAATGCGTGTTTTTGTGCAAAAGCAGCACTGTGATTTAACCTGCAACAGTCTAGGGAAGACTACTTGTTCCTAGCTCCTATAGCTTCTGTTCATGTCATCTCGTGCAGCAGAGTAGCTTGCTGTACTCAAGTGCTTGGAGAACAATTTTTAAAGAACTGCAGCAGCTAGTTTGTGTGGTCCTGTCCCCGTGCCAAGTCTGAAGCCGTGCGTGTTTAAACAGGGTTCTGTAGCCAGGCTTAAAAATTGTTTACACCGAAGTTTTTGGTCAAGGTACACATGGTTTGGTTGGTCCTGTTTAAATCCTTGACTTCGACATAATTTTGTTTTCTGTACCTGGCTTACATTCTTGTTTGAAGCACGTTTTTTCTATGCAAAGTAGTCCTCAGGCTTCCCAACGTTCGAAGTTGGCTTAGCATCCGAAGCTTTTGGCTGGGTTCAGATTACTTTGCCCGAAGGTTCTCCGTTACGAAGCTTCGTAAGCGAAGTTGTTTAGCGGACCTTGTTTTTCGAAGGACAAATTCCGAAGCTGCAAGCTTCACAGCGAAGTAAATTTATTAACGTGTGAAGCTCTCTAGCGAAGGCACTTCGAACATCCTGTATTCGAAGTAAACTTCGGTGCATGCAGATGTTTGTGTGGACCCCACAACAAATACAGTCCTCGTGAATTATTCTCTGTTTTGGCTCTTGCACTGTACCCTTCGAAGAAGGCTTCGGCTCCTATCTCTCAAGCCTTGAACGACCTCAGCGAACAAGCTTCGACATCATACCTCGAGACAGGTTTCGACACTACAGGCTTCGATTTTACAGGCTTCGTCAAGTACCTTACTGGAGACAACTTTGAACAGTAACTCCTCATCCATTTCATTTGTACTCAGTTTGAATTGCTATGATGAACTCTGATCTGCCAATGTTTTGAATGCTTTGTTTATATGCCTATTAGCACTGTATTGGTGTTTCTTGGTCTAGGACACCGGTCGTTTTTAGGCTAGATTATTTTTATCACTTGTGATCTGTTTACTTTCTTTGATTGTCTGTTTAGGTGCGTTGGGTGTTGGGAGCAGGCCATTGATTCGAAAGAATTTTTTAGGCGCCCATTCACCCCCCTCTGGTCGCTACTTTCGGTCCTACAAGTGGTATCAGAGCTTGGTTAGGGTTTTTCCATACCTTAACTGGTTCTAAACCCCAGTAGTGATCATGACTTCTCCTGGCAAGGTCCCGTCCTTGGATGTTTATGGCTATAATTATTGGAAGACTCGCATGCGAGCCTATCTCATGAGCCAAAGCTCGGACATCTGGGACATTTGCGTTCACGCTACGTTTATCATATTGCCAGTTGCTGAGCGTGATTCTCCTGGTATCATCGCTCAGCATGTGAACAATAGCAAAGCTGTGAACATCCTGTTTTCTGGTTTAGGTCCCACTGAATTTGAGCGTGTGAGCCATCTCTCCACTGCGAGAGAGATCTGGGCTACCCTCCAGGCACACCATGAGGGGACAGTCCAGGTCAAGGCTCGGCTCTATCAGACCTACCGGCGTGAATATGAGAACTTCACACAAAAGCCGGGTGAATCTGTTGAAGCGTTGTTTGGTCGTTTTCAGTCGATCATAAACAAGCTTCGGGACAACAAGGCTGAGGGTGTTCAGTTAGTCTCAGATCACGAACAGGCGCTCAAGGTTCTCCATACCTTGGACCCAAAGATCTGGGAGATCAAGGTATCCTCTATTATTGAGAGCACTTCTTATGATACCTTGACCATTTCTGATTTGTTTAGCAAGCTGAAGGCCACCGAGGTTGATACCCAGTTGAGATCAAATCTCACTGGCTCTGGATCAAAGTCTCTGGCCCTTGCTACACCTTCTGTTGATCCCTCTTCTGTGAGCTGTGCTGGGTTCTCTTTGATGTCTATCACTGAGGACCAGCTTGAGTCTTTGGGAGATGATGATTTGTGTCTGTTTAACAACCGGGTGCGTCGTGTTTATGACAAAAGGATGTTCAAAAGACACGGCACAAAGACCAGATGCTTTGAGTGTGGTGATCCAGGACACTTCATCGCCGACTGCCCCAAGCGCAATGGCCACAAGAAGGGCACCGGTGGTGGCTTCCACGACTCCGGCAAGCACGACAGCTCCTTCTTCAACAAGGGCAAGCCAAAGACCATATTCTTCAGAAAGGCCCTGAAGGACTACCGGCGAGAGAACAAGAAGCGCGATAAGGCCTTCTTCGCTGAGATGGAGAAGAGCTACTCCAAGCGGTCCACGTCTTCTTCCTCTTCATCGAGCTCAAGCGATGAGGAGATCATCATCAGGAAGGGGAAGGATAAGGACGATCCAGCGGGCCTTTGCTTCATGTCCTTCGGGGATAGACCGAAGAGCCGCTCACATCAGCGCCGAAGATCCCGCAAGAGCTTCTGCTCAATGGCTCTTGGGATAAGGAAGAAAAGAGCTCTTCCGATGACTCCGACGACGACGACAACAAGGTATCATCCTATGAACGCGAAATTGTTGATCTACTTGAGAGCAATCGTCAGGAGTTAAAGTATCGAGAAAAACTGCTTAGGGGGGCTAAGAAGAGGATATACGAGTTAGAGAGTGAGCTTGCCGTAGCCAACGGCATAATTGAGAGTCTATCTTCTTCCCCTTGCTTGGGTGATAGCAGTGAGTGCCCGAAGTGTGAGGTGCTTCTGTGTGACCTGTCGACTCTGAAGTCCAGGTACACAGAAAGGGTTGATGAGAGGGACGCTTTGGCCACTGAGCTTGAAAGCGCTCAGCTGGAGCTGAAAGATGCTCAAGCCACTATCGTCGCACCCTGTGTTGATTGCCCATCTCATCTAGTTGCCTTAGCTGAACTGAAATCCAAGGGTGATGAACATTGGGTGATTTGGAGAGGTTGAGAGCTGAGCTTGCCCAGACTAGGCTAGAGCTTGAGATACTGTCAGTTCCACCCACTGTCTGTGAGAACTGTCTGTCTCTTAGAATGGAGTTGATCAAGCTGAAAGCCGAAAAGTCTGTCCAAGTAGAGAGTGAGTGTGAGACCTGCTTGTCTTAGGTGGAGGTTCTAGCTTCCTTGAGAGAGGAGCTAGCAGATTCTCAGAATGAGAACTTTTACCTCCATTCTATCCTGAGTTGGATCAGTGCCAGAGAGCCACAGCTTGGCATGATGATCCAGCAGTTCAAGAGGCAGGATGGGTTTGGGGTAGGTTATACCTACACCAAGGCTGACTTTGAGAGTGCCATTAGCCGGGCAGTGGAGTGGAGCAAAATGACTCCTGAGCAGAGATATCTCAAGTCCCGTTCCATTGAGTCTTCCCAGGCTTGTCAGCCCAAGGATGGAGTGATCCATGAACCACCCAAAGCTCCACCCAAGAAACCCATCTGGGTTCCAAAGCCCAAACTCCTCCACACTTCTCTAGACTCTCTTCCTGGACCCTCTTAGCCCAAGAAGACAACACCAATCACCACTAAGCCCAAGAACCCTAAGCCTCAACCACATCTCAAGAAGCCCACCTACCATTGTGAGTATTGTCAGAGAGAAGGGCATCTTGCGGAGTTTTGCTTAGGAGGAAGCGGGTTGAGAGAGCAGAGCGTGCTCGTGGTGGTCAGGAGCAGTTCTACCAGCAGGGTGGTAGACTGAGAGTTTCTCGACGCGGGGAGAGGCTGGAGGCCAGGCCACGTCGTGTAGGTGGTGGTAGAGGAGACGACTTTCATGCCCATGCTCCAGATGGTGGTGTTCGTTCCGGCAGAGCTCCAGGCCGTGTTGGCTACGGTCCTGGACCTCGTGGCCGAGGCTTTAGGCAGAACCGAGGACCGCGCTTTGAGCCGCGTTTTGGTCCAAACTTTTCTGATGATTTCTGCTTTCCGTCTTTTGAGCAGATGGCTCGACACTGGTTTAGCTCTTTTGCTAAACCCGGTGCCGGACCATTTGCTCCCACTTACAGCCACTGATTGTGCAGGATCGGGGACTGGAGGACGTTTGGATCATGGACTCAGGGTGTTCTCGCCACATGACGGGACATCGCAGATGGTTCTCCAGTCTCACTCCCCCGAGCTCCAAAGAGTACATCACCTTCGGAACAGTGGTCAAGGGAAAGTAAGTGGCATTGGCTCAATTCGCATTTCAGACCATTTTTCTTTGAAAAACGTTGCTTTGGTTGGAAACCTGAACTTCAATTTGATTTCTGTTTCGCAACTTCTTGAGGATGGTTTGGAGGTGCGTTTTAAGAAGGGCAATTCTTCTGTGTTTGATTCTAGAGGGTCTTTGATTTGCCAGATCTTACCTTTTGGTAAGGTTTTTCGGATTGACTTCTCTAGTTCTTTTGGCCCTTCTCGCTATTTGATTGCTGGATCTTCTTCTGAGCTCTGGAAGTGGCATAGGAGGTTAGGTCATTTGAGTTTTGATCTGCTAGTCAAGTTAAGCTCTATGGACCTCATCCGAGGATTGCCCAAGCTTAAAATGGAGAAAGATCTAGTTTGTCATCCCTGTCGTCACGGGAAAATGGTTGCCGCTTCTCACTCACCTGTGACTCAGGTGATGACTTCGTATCCAGGCGAGCTGTTACACATGGACACTGTCGGTCCAGCTCGGGTACGCTCAGTCGGTGGGAAGTGGTACACACTTGTGATTGTTGACGACTTTTCTCGATTCTCGTGGGTTTTCTTTTTGGAGTCTAAGGATGAGACTTTTCATTTTGTTCATGACCTGATTTTGAAGCTGAAGAATGAGAACAATGGTCGGATTCGAGCAATTCGCTCCGACAACGGCTCTGAGTTCAAGAACTCTCAGTTCGTTAGCTTCTGTAGTGATCAGGGTCTTGACCATCAGTTTTCTGCTCCTTACACTCCCCCACAGAATGGCATTGTGGAACGAAAGAACCGCACGCTAGTCGAGATGGCCAGGACGATGCTCGATGATCACAGGACTCCTAGGCGCTTTTGGGCTGAAGCCATGAACACGACTTGCTATCTGGCCAACTGCATTTTTCTTAGAGCTTACCTAGGTAAGACCTCATACGAGTTGTGGTTTGGCAGACAGCCCAAAGTGAGCCACTTGCGAGCGTTTGGCTGCAAGTGCTTTGTGCTCAAGAAGGGAGGGCATTTGGACAAGTTTGAGTCTCGTTGCTGGGACGGAGTTTTTCTTGGTTATGCATTGCATTCTCGAGGTTTCCGTGTTTGGAACCTCGAATCCCAGCAGCTTGTCGAGACTTGCGGGGTTTCTTTTGATGAGTCCTTGCCTTCTTTAACTCCTTCTTTGAGCTTTCTGGTGATGGTGAGCTCGGAGAGTCCATCTTCGAGGAAGATGAGGATACTCCAGCTGCTGATGAGGGTGGGCCTTCTGCACCTCCTGCAGAGCCCACACCTTCTGAGACTTCGACTGAGGACGAGGGCGGACCTCTGATCACTTCTTCCACTTCGATCGAGCCCCCTCAGTCGAGTCCAGAGGTGCCAGCTGCTGACTCCGGTGAGGTGACTTCAGATCACCAGGGATCCCGAGTAGTTCAGCGTGATCACCCCTTAGAGCTCATCATCGGTGATGTGTCTACAAGAACTTTGCGTTCGACTGTTGACTCTCTTGCTGTGTTTGCTGAATCTGCTTTTGTTGCATCTTTTGAGCCCAGAGACATTTCTCATGCTCTTTCTGACTCGAATTGTATTAATGCCATGCAAGAAGAGCTTGAAAATTTTGTCCGAAATCGGGTTTGGACACTGGTTGAGTTGCCACCCGGATGCAACCCCATAGGCACCAAGTGGGTGTTCAAGAACAAGCAAGGTGAAGATGGGGTTGTGGTGCGCAACAAAGCTCGACTAGTTGCCCAGGGTTTTTGCCAGAAGGAGGGTATTGATTTTGAAGAAACCTTCGCCCCAGTTGCCCGTCTTGAGTCCATTCGCATTCTCTTAGATTTTGCCGCTTCGAAGGGTTTTAAGCTTTTTCAAATGGACGTCAAGAGTGCTTTTCTGAACGGGTACATAGAGGAGGAAGTTTATGTTAGGCAGCCCCCCGGTTTTGAGAACCCTAAGTTCCCTCGACATGTTTTTAAATTGCAAAAGCTTTATATGGGTTAAAGCAAGCCCCCAGGGCTTGGTATGACCGATTAAAGCAGTTTTTGTCGGGGAAGGGCTTTGTGATGGGTTTGTGGATAAGACTCTCTTCTTGCTCAGAGATGCTTCAGATTTTTTAGTCGCTCAGATTTATGTGGATGATATTATTTTTGGCGGTACTACTAATGATCTTGTGTCCAAGTTTTCTGAGCAGATGCACAGCGAGTTTGAGATGAGCCTCATGGGTGAGCTCAAGTATTTTCTAGGGCTCCAGATCAAGCAGACCAAGGACGGCACCTTCATCCACCAGGGTAAGTACACTCGGGACATGTTGAAGAAATTCGACTTTGGAGGAGAGCTGAAGCCTCAGATGACCCCAATGGGTACATCTGGGGGCTTGGACAAGGACGAGAGCGGCGTCAAGGTCAATGAGAGAGAGTTTCGAGGGATGATCGGTTCGCTGCTGTACTTGACGGCGACGAGGCCAGACATACAGTTCACCGTAGGACTGTGCACGCGCTTCCAGTCTTCACCACGCACGTCTCATCGGCAAGCTGTCAAGCGCATCTTCAGGTATCTCACTTATGCGCCTGATCTTGGTCTTTATTATTCAACATCATCATCTCTTGATTTATCTGGCTTTTCGGACGCTGACTTTGGTGGGTGCCGGTTGGATCGCAAGTCGACTTTCGGTACTTGCCAGTTTTTTGGTTCTTCTCTTGTCTCTTGGTCTTCTCGAAAGCAATCTGGAGTTGCTCTTTCGACCACTGAGGTTGAGTACGTAGCTGCTGCTAGCTGCTGCTCACAGTTGGTTTGGATGATTTCCACTCTGCGAGACTTTGGGTTGTTCTTTCCTACCAGAGTTCCTTTTTTTTTGCGACAGCACCAGTGCTATTAGTGTAGGAAAAAACCCATGTCTTCATTCAAAAACCAAACACATTGATGTGCGCTTTCACTTTTTGCGGGATCAATATGAGAAAGGTGTCATTGACCTTGTTCATGTTGATACCCATCATCAGTTGGCTGACATTTTCACCAAACCCCTAGATCAGTCTACTTTTGAGCATTTACGAGGGGATTTGGGTGTTGTGTATCCTTTTTAGGATATTTTGAGTCAGTTCTTTTTCTTTCTTCTTTACTCTTTTCTTGAGTCTTTTTGTGTGTGTTCATATCATACATATTCACATATCACACTTTTGAGCATGCTTTTGTTATATGATTGAACTGCTTTACTTATTCTAGCTGGTACATGCTTTTGATTACTTGTCGATGATCATGCTTTACTTCAGTTCATTTGATATGTCTGATATTTTTCATATGCATGGATTTTACGCTTTAAAATTGAAAAATGATCACCATTGCTTCTGGTAACTAGCATGTGTAGGCTGAGTGCTCTTGCTATCTGTTACATGCCTTGTAGCTAGTTCCCCACATAGATGTAGATATGCAACTTGGTCATCTTTATGCTTTAACATGGAAAATGTGCTATAAAAATGATAAAAATCAAAAATGAATGAAAATTTCATGCCTTTGTATGCTTGAGTTGCAAAGATCCAAGTGGGTTTGTTTTGTCACATTGCATTGTTTTGGACTGCGTACCATAGCACTTTGGTATGAACTAGGACAGTGTAGTGTATGCCAAGACCAATGTCTTAAGCTTCTGATGGTCCAGTTCTGGCCTAGGCTTGACTTGGTCGGTTAGCATAAGGTTTGACATGCAAATAACCCTTGGCAAAAATGAAAAAGGAAAATGAAAAAGCCTGAAAATTAAAAAAACAACAAGTTTGCTGAAGCACTTTGTTTCGGACAATGCTTATCTTGGTAGATATTAGTTAGCTTCTACATCTCATGTTTTACCTTGCTTGTCATCCGGAAATGTGGTGATGCTTTTGTTTGCAAAAACTGAAAAATGCGTGCAAATGACTTTCTTTAGATATCATCTGTTGCACTGATCATGCCATGTGTTTTCGACAGTATGTCTTTTGCTATACTTGCTAGATGTTGTAATTGCAGTTGATCATATCTAAGAAGCATGCTTTCTACACTCCATCTGCACCCTAGTTGCATTCATTGCATATTTTGAGGGGGAGTTGCATTTCAGGGGGAGTCAGTGTCTTTTTAGAGTGCTTGATGAGTTCACTTGTCAACAAGGGGGAGAAATTTTGGTATAAGAGTTTAAGGGGGAGTTTTGGCTTTCTCTGGGATTTGTTTCAGGGGGAGTTTTGTCTCGTTTGTCCTTACTCTTTTGTTATCCTTGTTGATGATTCTGAGACTGCACTCGTTTTTGAACTTTTACCTTTGGTTAACCATAATGACTGTTTCTTGCTTTTGTTTGGCTTTTGGTCATTAGTGTTAAACTTTTACTTTATTTTCTTCTTCTCTGTTTCTTGTGCTTTGTTTTCGTGTTTCCACAGTTGTTCACAGGTACTGAAGAGCAGATGAAGTGAAGTGTTGACAATGCACTCATCAAGGGGGAGATTGAGGAGCCATGCTGAATAGCGTGGGCCTCATGGCTCCAGATGTGATGAGTCATTGTCAACGATAGTCAAAGAGGACTGAAATGAGAGAGAAGACCTGCTGCGTCTGGGCCGCGTGTGACTCAGGTACACGGGCAGCGAGCGATTGTTGGGCAGAGGGGCCGCGAAGTCGGGCTGGCCCAATCCGGGTACATGGCTAGGAGCAGCAGAGGATCCACTGGGCTGTTGACCGGGATTGACTCAGGTACACGGGCGGTGAGCGATTGCCGGGCTGAGAGAGCTGCGGAATCGGGCCGGCCCAATTCGGGTACCCGGTGCGAAGACGGTGGACGCTTTGTCAGTTTCGGCGCAAAACTGACGACCGTTGATCTTAGATCTAACCGTTCTGAGGCGAAGCCGTAGCAGCTACGAAAGCTTCGCATCAGGACAAGTTACCTTTATTTAGGTTTTTACTATTTTGCCTTTAGGCCCACAGTCAGTCAGTCGAGTCTGTAAAAATATCCTAAGGGCAGTTTGGTCTTTTCCATTTTTATTTAGCGTCTGTAAAAAACCCTAGGGGTATTTCTGCATTTTTCCATTTAATGGGCTGCTATAAATAGGCCCCAATATCCTAGGGTTAGGGAACCCCTTTTTCAGAAATCACTTTTCTAATCAAGAGTGGGTCACTTTTGTTTTCTCTACCTGTTCCTGCGTATGCGCCGCCGGGTGATGAATTGATCTGTGCTTCATCGATTTCCCCACGATCTGATTCTTAAATCAGTAGTGAAATCTATACATCAGGTGTTATTCCTTTACTCTCAGTTCTTGGTTGTCTTGCGGTAGATTGATCTTATTGTTGCTTTGGTTTGCGTGCCTGATTAATTGATCTTTTCTGAAATATTCACTGCAGTTTTTTTTTGTAATATCTCGTGATATGTATTTTTGGGTCCCTTCGGTTTCCCTAGATCAAAAGTTATTTCCTGCCGTTGTAGCCAAGATAGCTGATCCATAGGCTTGTCTGCAGGCTGTTTTTTAATGCGTGTTTTTGTGCAAAAGCAGCACTGTGATTTAACCTGCAACAGTCTAGGGAAGACTACTTGTTCCTAGCTCCTATAGCTTCTGTTCATGTCATCTCGTGCAGCAGAGTAGCTTGCTGTACTCAAGTGCTTGGAGAACAATTTTTAAAGAACTGCAGCAGCTAGTTTGTGTGGTCTTGTCCCCGTGCCAAGTCTGAAGCCGTGCGTGTTTAAACAGGGTTCTGTAGCCAGGCTTAAAAATTGTTTACACCGAAGTTTTTGGTCAAGGTACACATGGTTTGGTTGGTCATGTTTAAATCCTTGACTTCGACATAATTTTGTTTTCTGTACCTGGCTTACATTCTTGTTTGAAGCACGTTTTTCTATGCAAAGTAGTCCTCAGGCTTCCCAATGTTCGAAGTTGGCTTAGCATCCGAAGCTTTTGGCTGGGTTCAGATTACTTTGCCCGAAGGTTCTCCGTTACGAAGCTTCGTAAGCGAAGTTGTTTAGCGGACCTTGTTTTTCGAAGGACAAATTCCGAAGCTGCAAGCTTCACAGCGAAGTAAATTTATTAACGTGCGAAGCTCTCTAGCGAAGGCACTTCGAACATCCTGTATTCGAAGTAAACTTCGGTGCATGCAGATGTTTGTGTGGACCCCACAACAAATACAGTCCTCGTGAATTATTCTCTGTTTTGGCTCTTGCACCGTACCCTTCGAAGAAGGCTTCGGCTCCTATCTCTCAAGCCTTGAACGACCTCAGCGAACAAGCTTCGACATCATACCTCGAGACAGGTTTCGACACTACAGGCTTCGTCAAGTACCTTACTGGAAACAACTTTGAACAGTAACTCCTCATCCATTTCATTTGTACTCAGTTTGAATTGCTATGATGAACTCTGATCTGCCCATGTTTTGAATGCTTTGTTTATATGCCTATTAGCACTGTATTGGTGTTTCTTGGTCTAGGACACCGGTCATTTTTAGGCTAGATTATTTTTATCACTTGTGATCTGTTTACTTTCTTTGATTGTCTGTTGAGGTGCGTTGGGTGTTGGGAGCAGGCCATTGATTCGAAAGAATTTTTTAGGCGCCCATTCACCCCCATCTGGTCGCTACTTTCGGTCCTACATTCACAACATAATAATCAATAGCAGCAATTATATCAAGCATCATCTATAAATAACTACAATAATATCAAGCTGAAGATTGCCACTCATTTTCTTGCGGTCATTTCGGTTAACGAAACCACATAACCGTGATTTTCAAACCGCTAATAGATCTAGTTACTGTACAATAGAAATTATATATAATGTTTAATGTTGGGATCTTATCAAGTTAGCAACTAAAATTAGTTTTAATTTATACAAACAGTACAACTAATTGATAAGCTAATTATTAGCTCATTAGCTAACTAATGGTTAGTACATTAGTCTACAAACTAATTTAAGCTAATAGGGGCTATTAGACTATTTTGCCCTGTAAACCTCTGTAGCACAATTATTGTAGCAGGGCAAAAATAATTTTAGCCACCTATCATATAATTGATGAGTTGATTTACTTATCCAAATAATTTGATCCATATATTTTTACTCATTACTTATTGAAACAATCTGTACCGTTCAGTGCCCACGCCAACGTCTTCTCCCCCTAACGGCCCTACCGCGAAATAAAACCCCATTCACTCTCTCCCTCTTTTTCGTCTTCCTTCTCAATTTCTTTGCTCCTTCACTTCAAATCGCTAACCCTAACCCTACCCGATCAGCGATGAGGAGGAGCCTCCTCCTACTAGTTAGTTGAAAATATCCAAATATATGACTAATTTTTACTGCTTTCAAGCCGATGCAGCGGTTTTGGCGGGCATTCCCTGAAGCTTTGCGTGCTGTATCTGCACAATAATGGCAGCTGCCGAGGAGTCGAGGACGACGGTGGCAAGTTGAAAGCAAGCAACGGTTTGTTCCTTTCTGCAAAATGATGGTTGGGTAGGGCAGGGTTGGGTTGGGTTGGATGAATGCTTCAACTTCCCAAATCCCAAGCGGTACAAATCGGTATCGTTACACGTCAAATGTGCCGTGCAATTACCGTCCTCTAATCGAAATTCGTGCTCCTACCTTCGATCGAGACACTACATTCGTAAAAACCGTACAAGAATCTCTGAACAAAATAATTTGTTAAGTACAGTACTAACTTGTTGATTGGAATAGTCTTAATTACATCGACATGTGAGCTACAATCTGATGTACGGAAGAATTTAATGAAAGTAAAAGTGAGAAACAATATCTCATTCAAGAAATCAGTGTTACACAATATGTAAGAAAACACATAAGATATTTATAAAAAGATAAAAATGTAATTAGATATAAATTTATTTTGAAGAATATTTATTTAAGACATAGTATAGATGTGACAGACATGTGGGCCCTTCCCGTGTGCCATACACGGACTAGTCTCTGCGCTCCCGTCGGTGGCCCCGAGTCCCCGACCGTGTCTTCCACCCAACTGTGAGTGACCGACCTGACCGGAGTCCGGAACCCACCCATCAAAACGAACACCAACCCAGCGCACGCAGACGCTCATGCGGCCGACGACGAATCAAGCCGCAAGCTTTTAACTCCCCTCAAAAAAGAGAAAATCTCCTCCCCCTCCAGATCCGCGCCGCTCAATCCTCCGCCACGCCTGCCGCCGGTGCGGACCGATCCGGGATCCGATCGCCCGATCGCCCGCCCGCCCGCCCGCCTGCCCTCTCTCGTGGCGCCATTTGACGTCACCCGTTTCTCGTTCGGCGCAGGTTGGGGTTTGGTGGGAGGCCGCGCCGGGCAGGAGCAGGAGGAGGAGGGTGCGAGCGAGCGACGAGATGGCTGCGCCGCCGGCGAGGGCTAGGGCCGACTATGACTATCTCATCAAGCTCCTCCTCATCGGGGACAGCGGTTGGTGCCCCTCGAGCTAGATCTCTCTGCCCTCGGCTCTCCATTTCCACGCGATGTTGTGTACTACTGTGTTGGTGGGATCACGGGTGGATTGGTGACGCGGACAGGACGGATCCCGAAAAGGATTTGCGTTTGCTGCTTGTTTGCATGATCTTTCCTCCATGTGAATTTGGAGGACGGATGGAAAATGTTTGCTTATTCTGAATATTTACTGCTTTATGTTCTATCTTCTACATACTCGGGAAACTGTCGCCTGTCACGGACCGTTGGGGTAAGTTAGGGATGAACTACCACTGATGTGCACTAGTTTCGAAAGCAAAGCTGAGGATGAGAAGAGATGGATTTGGCGGTGCAATCAGTTTTTCATTCCATGGATGAATATTCACTTGTGATTTCTGTTTTTTTTTTTAAAAAATTTGGAAAGATCATTGGGATTGTGTGCTTCTGTGATTAAGCTGGAAGAGTTGTTTAAAGGTTGGGAGTTATCTTCCATGGTAACAGTGTGCTAGGCATGCCGAGAAGCAGTAGAAGAAAGCATTAGCAATGCAGTAGAAGAAAGAGTCTAAAGGAGTATTACTAGAACAAAACGTGTGAATCTTCAGTTTAACTTGTTAGTTCATGCTATGGAATTTGTACTACGCAGTACTCACTGTTGAGAGTGGAACCATAGAGTGCCTCTATCGGGGATGGCAATATATTCTATGCTCAAAGAGTTATGGTGCTCAAATGCACACATTAAATCTAGGCCAAGGATCTTCCATCCAACGGTGTCCAGCTATTTGCGTTTACACCCTCGCACCTCCTCTTTTCCAACGATTTTTTTTGCACTGAAAAAGAGGAGGTGGGAGGGTGTAAACGCAAATAGCTGGACACCGTTGGATAGAAGATCCTTGGCCTAGATTTAATATGTGCATTTGAGCACCATAACTCTTTGAGCATAGGATATGTTGCCATCGGGGATATGATCTATGGGTTCCTCATGTTGAGTTTTTAGTCGATTGGACCGGGTACCTCTAGATGTCAGTTTGGTGCCAATATGGCACTTGAGAAAAATATGTAAAGATATCCTTGTAAATAGGAGATAAAGAGATAAACAAGAGTCCGGTTATAATCTCTAGATTATATGAAACTGAGTTTGCCATTTAACCTAGAATCCAGCATTTACCCCTGTCACACAAATAACCACTATAGGTACCCCCGTTGGTGGACTACTTGGTAAAACACCGACAACCTCACTTGCGAGGGGTGTATGATAAGACTAGTAGTTGTTGGAAGTTGAGTGCAGGGAAAAAAACTGATGGATCATATGCTACAGCTAAACTAAAAACCCTGCTGTATAAAAGTTCCTCACATAAATTGAATAATTTCTCTCCCTGCAGCTCAATTCAACCATGGGTGTTTTTGTGCTCACTTTGATTCGTTACCCATAAAGCTTCTAGGTTTCCTTTGTCTAGCCTTACTGATTGATAGTATCAATTAAGTAATTGTTTTCATGGCAATTCCAGCAGCACTTCCTGAATCTGTGTAACATAATGCTCATGCTCTGTTTGGCTTTTATCTTGGCTCACTCATGTTGACTATTCATATTGTTATGACTGAAAATTTATTCTTTTTCATGATGATTTTGGGCATTTCTAGTATCCAATGGAAGTTTATTTGATTCAAGGCATAACCTCTGGCAGTATGCCATGTATTGCTCTAGTGGTTATATTATTTTAAAGTTTGAATGTTGGGCACTTGTCTTAAAAATTCGTGTTCATTAGTGTATTCTGTTGAACTAATTCTCTTATAGCTAGTGGCAGTTTTTCAGACAAGTTTTGTGCTGGAAAATTTTCTGATAAGAGTTCTTTGTTTTCCTTTCTCATTTGAAGGTGTTGGCAAGAGTTGCCTCCTCCTGCGGTTTTCTGATGGTTCCTTCACAACAAGCTTTATTACCACAATTGGGTATGTCCCCCCGGAGTTGGGAAGACTGTTTTACTGCTCCACATATCTTTCTACTTTAAATGGGAATATGGACATTTATTATACTGTACACACTGATTGCAATACCTGTGTTTGTGCAGTATTGACTTCAAGATAAGAACAATCGAACTGGATGGAAAGCGTATTAAGCTACAAATTTGGGATACAGCTGGCCAAGAACGATTCCGTACAATTACCACCGGTATAATGCATGCTCCATTCTGCATATGAACTTTCTGAAGTTAAAGGAGAACATTTTGCTTAAAAAAATCTCATTTTACCTCAGCATACTACCGGGGAGCCATGGGTATCCTGCTTGTTTACGATGTCACCGATGAATCATCTTTCAACAGTACTGTCTTCTTACATATACTTGCTCTTTAATGCTTCCATTTTAAACTATTTTTCCATTCTGACTTTTGTTTCACTCAACATACAGACATACGGAACTGGATCCGGAACATTGAACAACATGCCTCTGATAATGTCAACAAAATTTTGGTTGGCAACAAGGCTGATATGGATGAGAGTAAAAGGGTCTGTACTTTGTACTATGAGTTCTATCCTTGGCATTCAATCGTCCATAGTGTATTATCACTTTGAAGTTGCTGGTTAAACAGCCTGGAGATACTTGTTTGTTCCCTAATTTTGTTGTTTCTCCAGGCTGTTCCTACTGCAAAAGGCCAAGCTCTGGCTGATGAATATGGCATCAAGTTTTTTCGAAACTGTATGTTACCCGAATTGTTTGATCTTTTCAGTAATAACATTGTGTCATTGTTTCGATTTCACCTGTGCTGTGTCTTTCAGAGTGCCAAGACAAACCTTAATGTGGAGCAAGTTTTTTTCTCCATTGCACGAGACATTAAGCAGAGGCTGTCTGAGACCGATTCCAAGCCTGAGGTACAGATAACTGTACTGGGTTATGTCTGAATCCTCATCTTGTCCAGTATTCTAAGAAAAGAAAATATCCTCTTGCTCTGCAGGACAAGACAATCAAGATTAACAAGACAGAACAGGGTGCCGACGCACCAGCAGCTCAGTCATCTGCATGCTGCGGCTCCTGATGTGGATTCAAGCCTTCCCGGCGTCCATGATCGGTTGTTATTTGACATTATTTGTTTCCTGCCTGGCTGTTATAGGAAGAATGTCAAGAAGACACCCATGATACAGATCTGATTGTACTTATCTTTGCTTCCATTCTTTGAAGAAGCAACTGCTCATGCTTTTGACGTAGCTATTGAAATTGCTGGGGGCTACTGGAAGATGGATTCCAATCCGTTGAACCTCTCGCTACAGTGTGTAATGTAGTCCATGCTGTTGGATTTTTTTTATTTAATCAATCGATGCATGGAACAATTGTGATGCTGTTCTGCACTTCCTTTCATATTTCAGCAAGCTTGCAATTCTATGCTGTATAGCGAAATAGACTATTTGGACTCATCGGCCCAACGCACAATAGACTATTTGCCCAACACACCATAGAGCTTTTACGTGCAGATTGACAACAATGTTTTATATGTAATATTTACTACGGTGAAAGATGTCCTATCAAAATCGGATACCATCAAAATCTAAAGTTGAGCATTCTCAGTGGAGAGTAGTATGCACATATTAATCTAAAATATTCAAACATAAACAACTAATTTTTAACCAATTAACTATTCATTAGCTAAAAATTAACTTTAACCGCTAATTAGCTAACTATTAATTCTAATCTATCCAAACGTCCTAAAATAAACAGGACGGGAATAGGAGAAGAGGACGTGAAACCGTGACAAATTTGGCCCAATTCCCGCGTCTGCACCAAAATTTGGGCCGGATCTGCGAAGCCTAGTGGTGAACGAGGTCTATACTCGTGCTACGGTGTCTCGGCTCCTCGTCCACAGCAACTCGTCGGCGCGTCCACTCCGTCTCGATCGGTTGGTCTCCTTGGTTCGTTGCTCCGCACCTTCTCAGCCGCCGGCGATCCGGCTCACCGTCTTGCTCCCGAACAGCCCAGCGGATCTACCTGCCGGTCCAGATGGTAGGCAAGGCAACCCTGCCGCCGGCTCTCCTCCTTCTCCCCTTCTTCCGTTCTCCCTCGATTCTATCGCGTTTGCTCCAAGCGTTGCCGGTTTCTCATTCGTCCCGATCCGTCGCGTTCGGCTCCCTTCCGGGGCGGCGGCGTACGGCAGATTCAGAAAGATCTAGTTCCTTCGAGAGAGCATCTCTCAGTTTCTCTCTCCCCCATCTCCTTTCTTGCAAGTTTGGGGCGGGAGGTTCCCTTTCGTTTCATGTATTTGGGGCGAGTGAAAATCGGGATCTGCTAGTAGTGGCCTCAGCCCGTCTGTGATTCCTTCTCGTTGTTGCTCGTTGATCGTAGTGATGAATTAATGCTCGTCCAGGAATCCTGCCCTTCGGTGAAGAACATTCTGCTGCTGGACTCCGAGGGGAAGCGCGTCGCCGTCAAGTACTACACGGATGGTTGGCCTACTCTCTCGGCGAAGCTGGCCTTCGAGAAGTCGGTGTTCGTCAAGACCCAGAAAGCAACTGCCGGAACAGAAGGTAATGTGTGCCTCAGTGCCTGCCCCTTCTGCTTGTAATAGTGAGTGATTGGTGTATGTGATGACGAGTTGTAACTTCTAGTAGTCCAATGTGCATAATTCTGCTTGTCTCAAACCGTAATTTTTTAAAGCATTTCTTATCTTGCATTGACATGTTGTACAAACAAGTTGTCTATTTTCATTATGCATTTGGAGTTTCGACAATCTGTTGATGTTCAAGAACGCCAGTTATCTGCTTACATTGTCTATGTTTACGCTTTTCACTTGATTTTAATTACATAAATGAAATGTGTTGATGTATCCAGAGGGATGTGTGTTCTTGGTGTCCTGAGAAGCAAACATCCATTTTTGTCAGTCTTTCAAATTTGCTAATCACGCATGGCTTATAGTTTTATTCTTCTATATAACAACAGTTTGACATCAATACAAAGCTGTACTCGCATATAAAATGCAATCAAATTTATTTCATGTTAGCTTCATGCTAATTTTCTCCACATAATGTTATATATTTTGCTTTAAGATTCATAAACTTTTCTAAAAGAGGTGTACTGAAGCACACACCAAACAGAATACATTTCTTCATCTTTTGCTGAGGTATGGACTGTACTCCATTACACAATATCCACCAGTTAATATGATCTTGTACACTTTTGCATTTTATTGCATTAGTTTTTCTAAAAAACAGGAAGTATTTATCTATCTTATTTGCATTTGAAAATTTTATATACTATTTATCTTGTTCAAGTAATTCACTTTATGTATCTTCTTCCCCTTTCAGTTGATGTTGTAATGTTTGATGGTCACATTGTTGTGTATAAGTTCATCCAAGACCTGCATTTTTTGTTACCGGAGGAGAAGAGGAGAATGAGTTAATTTTAGCTTCAGTTCTTCAAGGATTCACTACCGCAATTGACAGTATTCTCAGGTTCTACTCAACATATTTTCATATATCCTTCTACTGTTTTTTTTATTTTGTTACATAGTTACTATCCGATTGCATCTGAGTGTGTTTCCTGTCTCATTCGTTTCAGAAACAACATCGACAAAAGAACAGCACTTGAAAATCTGGATCTCATCCTATTGTGCCTTGATGAGATTGTTGATGGAGGGTAAGTCCTAGTGTTATGTCAAGAGAACCAGGGTACTATGTGCACCTCATGTTATCTCCTAAGAGGGCAAGACTAACCCTAATTGTTGGCGCACTTTCAACCCCTGCTGCTGAACCCTGGAATAATACAAAAAAACGCCGACTAGATCATTGACACCTAGTTTACTGGATTGTCAAGTATTCTACTTGTCTTGATTAAGCAACAAAGTGAACGAATAACAATATGTGAAGATATCAAAGTGATTTGACAAGTCTTTGTTAGTCTTACTGATATGTGCAGTAATGCAAACTGCAATAAGTTCCTTAATTTACTTGTTATCTTGAATTGTTGTGCAGGATTGTCCTAGAAACAGAAGGAAGTGTGATAGCTGAAAAGGTGTCAGCGCATGGAGCAGAGGGTGCTACATCACTCGCTGAGCAGGTAAGTTGGACATATGATCTCTAAGCAAACTGATCCCTCAACTAAGCTTACGAGTCATTGCTCTATCCATGCAGACTCTAGTTCAAGCTCTAACAACAGCGAGAGAGCACTTGACCAAATCTCTTCTCATGTGATGTGGAGGTGGAGGTCGAGTAGCATCCCGTTGTTACATCTCAAGGATTGATACATTTGTTGCAATATCAACGACGAAACAGAGTGTCTGGATCCATTTGCGTGTAGAGTGGCACATTCTCGCCGTTGACCTGGTTCAGTTTTGCGAGTATTTACATTTTTCACAAACAAGATTGCGTATTTTGATCATTCCAATTTTTTATTAGTTCTGTTCTTGGCTTTGTAGATTCTCTATGCTGCTGCACTGTTGATAAATATGTTATTATGGAGATACATGCCTTTTTTTAACTTGCTCATAGTCAGTGCTCGGACTGTCGATGGACTATAGCACGAGTAATTGAGTAAAGATTAGCCTCCGAGTTCTACTGGCCTGTTTGTTTTGTTTCAGCTTTTGATAGCTATAATAATTTGATGCAGAAGCAAACAGTCTAGATTCTGGAATCAGGAGCTGTACAATCTGGAATCTGGAAATGAACTAGAATCTAGAAGCTGTAAAATACTAACTATTTATACTAGCTAGCTACTGAAATTGAAATAAACAAGCCTGAGAGCAACACAACGGGTTCTGTTCAGATTGGAGTGGACTGGAATTGCGTACTAATTAGGTGTGCTCTAATTCTAAGAAGAGTTTAATTTTTACATTGTCATAATTAGGTGGTAAAAGCTAGTTAGTACGGAGCATGCCCTCATCTATAATGGGTGGTAAAAAAAGCATAAGTATTTTGTTAGAAAAATCGGTGATATGTAATTAATCGGTTAATTAGATGATTAATTGATATATACAGATAGTAAAAAGAAATTATTTTCTATTATGCCTCTCTATCTCTTTTTTCTTTTACTTTTTGTCTTTCTACCTGTCATTTCTCTTTTCCTCACGTCCGTACAATCTAGCACTATGTTGTCACGCTCTTTCTCATTTCTTAAGTCTCTGTTATCCTTTCTTTTTCTCACATCTAAGACACACTTATTGTTGGCGGCTCTTTGGTATGATTTTAGATTCTGATTCTTTAGTGAAGGGATTCTGTAGTGAATTAGAATCAAGTGGGAAATCGTTTGGCTAGATGACTAGATTCTAACTTATGTAAGAGAATACGTTTGTATAAAATAATTAGTTTAACCTTGATCTCACAAATTATTGAATTATATAATTTAAAAACATATAGAAATAACTTATTCATAAATAAGCATTCAGTTAGAAGGGTGGAGAGTAATGAGACGAGCCAGCCCAAGCCTAGCAGGAGTTGCTTCAGTGAGTAGTTGACCCCTCAAGATTGTGTATGTTGTCATGGTTTATAATCTTTGTTATGAAATCTGAATTGATGAAGAAAAGGAAAAAAAGAACAAACAGATTGGGAAAAAAGAAGGTTTATTTGCAACTGCATGAAGCTATGGAGGCTCTTGTTCATATATATGGAGATGGATGCAGGACAATTGGCCCCAGAGATCAAATACTCAAGAGCATCCAAGCCGCTTGCAGGTTTCTTGCCTGCAAGGGCATCGAGCTGCTTCTGCGCCATTTCTCTGCATGCAAAGTGAGCCTGGTGGTTGCAGCAGCCGCACGCAGAGATGGCAGCTTCTTGAGCTACATTCTCGCATGTACTCCACTCTAGAAACGTACAAGGTTCCCCTCTGCAGGTGAGCACTTCTGTTTGCTGCAAATACTGCTTCACACACCGAAGCTCACATAGATTCTTTTGACATGTTTATGTATGTATGCTCTCTTCTCTTGCAATTTTTCATTAACATTTCTACTCTTGATTTTTGTACTGTTTTACACCTGCAGGCATTTCAAGGAGAAAATGCAGCATCTGAGCAGAAAGGAAGAGGCCAAGTGGAGATCAACATGATGGGCAGCGGAGAGGGCTTAGCTGTAGGGGAGGCTGCTCAGCGGGAAGGGAGACGACTCAACGGGAGGGGCGGCGGAGAGGGCTCAACTGCAGGGGCAGCAACTAGGCAGGAGGGCTCTAGAGAGGGGCAACAAAGAGGGCTCTGGAGTCTGGAGAGATGCCAATCCCACGCGCTAGGGGCGGCAAAGCAAATCTCAGTGGGAGGGGCGGCGGAGTGGTCTTAGCGAGAGGGGAGGCGACTTGGCGGGAGGGGAGGCTACTCGATGAGATAGATTGTGGGATTCACTAGAGAATCAGGTTTTTCTCATATTCAACTCTCTAATACAAAAACAAGAATTTATTCTACCTGATTCACTTCTGAATTTGAGAAAAACAACTATTTGGTACAAATTCTCTAGATTCTCAACTAAATCGGGTCGGAGAATACCTACCAAACGGGTCTTCTCCTTTTTTCCGTTGACATAAACAAATTCGGTTATTCCTACCTCTACCTCATCTTCCTTTCTTTGATGAACTGTGGCGGGAGCCAAGATGTGCCAGTGCTAGCGATTAGAGGCGTGACTCTAGTCATAGTGAAGCTAGGGTGCGCTCAGCGCGGACCTAGGCAACTAGTAGCGGCGGCGTGAGTCCGATGCAGTCACTCGACGTGGATCTAGACGGCAATGACACAAGCTTGACAAGGACGTGTTGACACGGAAACCGTGCCCCCACACTTGGGTCAGTTGGATGATCCAAAAGTGTGCGGATACTTAGGAACAAGCCTAAGCGTAACAGAACACCGACGTCACATTTCGACTACCCTTAATAGTGGCAAGGGGGGTGGAGTCGCCAGGTAATCAGATCACACGGAAATAATCCAATTAGCCGAAAATAAATATATAAATATAATATACCAACCAGCTGGATGGAGCTTAACTGGTTCGAAGTGTACAGTTCGAAGGTTTCACCTAAGGGGGCCTTCGGCGTCTAGTGCGAAGGGTTTCGCCGAAGGTAGCCTTCAGCGTTCGGATCGATCTGGCCGAAGGCAGGCTCCGAACAGATCTCTGACGCGAAATCACCTCCGAATGATAGGGTTCGGTGCGAAGTCTCTGACACGACAAAAACACTCCAACGCAACGTGCTGGCACTACTTTGTCCGGTGTGGAGTACTTGACGTGACGAAGCCTGGTGTGACGAAGCTTGCTGCAGGGCATTCTGGCACGGGAACTCAACCAAACCGACAACAGCGTGACGGGTCTAGCACGGATAATCGAAGTAGGGGTTCTGCCGAATGGTGTTCTAGCAGCCTCCTGGCTCCGAAAACCTTCGATGAAGGGGCTCCGAGCGTGAAAACCTGCAACAAAACAGAGATCAAGTGCCAAATTGGCCTAGAGACCGAATCTGCTAAGTGTTGCAGTAGTGTAACGAAGGTAGCAATCTATTACGTATATTAATGGATACTTCACACGCGAAGTAACAAGGTGATAACAATCTGTTACGTAGATTAATGGGTACTCCACGAGCGAAGTAACAAATCTTACCACTATTTCAATGTGGCCGGCGGAGGGCTTCTAGGCAAACCCACGAAGGTTGTATAGAAAGGTAAATAAAAGTAAATGTACGGTTCAAACTAGGGTTTGAAGTTGAATTGTGTTGGTAGATCAGATGAACCGGCATCACCCCTATATTTATAGGGGCTAGTCTTCTTATCTCTAAAGCTAATCTGGTAGGATTCGGCCTAATCAAGTTTAGGAAAAAAACAACCAGAATTAGACTCAAACTTTATCTCCGAAGCCAGCCCGAAGTGGGCCTTCGGCAGGCCTGCCGAAGCCTGCTCCTCAGGCCGAAGCTTCGACGAGGCAGGCCTACGGAGGGCCTTCAGGCCGAAGCTAGCAGGCCGCTAAAAGGCCTCCGAAGCTCAATGTTCGATGGGCCTTCGGCCCTATAAGGCTTCAGCCTGATCCATGACTTGTGTGTATTTTTAGCCCAAATTACAAAAATTTATATTTTGACAATCTTGACCATTAATGCCATTTTTTGCTATCAACACATGTCCCCTGCCTTTTAGTGAACTAAGTGAACTAAAAACATAACGCGCTAAGGACGATACCTTCCATATCGACCTTTCGACACTTTCAAGTGCTTTGCCACTCACTTGGGAAGTACTTTTTCAAGTATCTGCCATTCAAAGCTCTTTGAAATCGCTCTCCTTGTATGTACTCTAACAAGTATGTATTATCTGGAGCGATTTCAACCACTCTAAAGGGACCTTCCCCACTAGGAGACCATTTACCAAATTTGGGGCTCTTAGTGCCTAAGGGTAAAATTGTCTTCCAAACCAAGTCACTAACTTGAAACGATTTTGGTTTAACTCTTTTGTTGTAGGCTCTAGATATTCGCCTTTTGTCTTTCTTTATAGCTTCTAAATCCCTCAACCTCTTATCAGTCACTTCTTCCAAATTATCTTTTAAAAGAGTTTCATACTCATCGACCGATAAGCCATCTTGTTTAAGAAATCTTAAAGAGCCAATATCCACCTCCACTGGTAGAACGACTTCCTGCCCATATACTAACTCATATGGACTAACTTTGGTAGCACCGTGCTTTGCGACTCTACAAGCCCACAATGCTTCTGAAAGCACTTCATGTCACATTTTAGGGAACTCTTCAATTTTCTTCTTAATGAGTTTAATCACGGTTTTATTACTAGACTCGGCTTGACCATTGGCCTGAGCATAGTATGGTGAAGAATTTATCAACTTAATACCATAAAATTCGGCAAAGTCCCTCACTTCTTTAGCAATAAATGAAGCACCTTGATCCATAGTGAGAGTTTGGGGAATACCGAATCTATGTATAATGTGCTTCAAGATAAAATTAGTTACCTCATTGTGGCTCATGTTCTTGAGAGGCATGTCTTCGGTCCATTTGGTGAAGTAGTCTGTCGCCATTAGCACAAACTGATGCCCTTTGAAGAGGGAGGATGAATTTGGCCGATGAAGTCTAAACCCCAACCTCGGAATGACCATGGTTTGATAATAGGATTAAGTAGCGATGCAGGAGATATCTGAATATTACACAACTTTTGACATGCTTCACACCCTCTATAGTATTTAAAACAATCCTTAATCATAGTCGGCCAGTAGAAACCCGCTCTTTTGAGCATCCAACTCATTTTATGGGCCACCTGATGAGTGTCGCAAAGCCCCTCATGGACTTCTCCTATATCTACCTTGGATTGATCAACATTTAAGCACTTTAAGAGTACTCCATCAATAGTTCAGCGGTACAATACATCATTCAGCAATACAAATTTAAACGCTTGTCACCAAACTTTTCGATCAACCCTTTGATTGGGATCTCTTAAATACTAGATGATTGGAATTCTCCAATCATCCTTATGAACATCTAGAGGGTTTGTTAACTCTTTCCCTAGACTAATGTCTAAGTTGCTAACTTCGGAGTGCCCCTCGGGCCTTTCTTGTTTCTACCGAAGGCTAACCAGATCTGCCGTGCGGAGCCGATCAGATCGAAGCCTTTCGCCGAAGGGGTTCGGTGTGTGAAGACTTCTGTCGCCCGGAAGGCTTCGACGCAAAGGCTCCGGCGTGCAGGACCCTTCGGCGGATGAAGGGCTCCGGCACAAGGGCTCCGACACGCAATGCCCTTCGGTAGTCGGAGGGGTCTGACCCAGAGGGTCCGACGGACCTTGCACCCGTGTGAAGTCCTTGGCTTCGGCAGTGAGCCCAAGCATTGGATTTTCTTGTAAAGAAAATTTTCCTTTCTTGACTTGATAGCCAGATGCTTGCTGAGCCAAATCATTTGCAATTGAATTGGCTTATCTTGACACATGAGAAATTTTGAAGTCGTCAAAAGTTGCAATTATGTCTAAACATCTATCCAAGTAACTATTTAGCAAGCCATTGAAACATTGAGCATTTTTAGCTACTTGTTGTATTACTAACAGAGAATCACCACACGCATGCACATGTTTAGCACCTCTGGATTTTAGCAATTCAAGTCCTAGCAATAAAGCTTCATATTCAGCTTGATTATTAGTAGAAGGAAATTCTAAACGAGCCGAGGCTTCGAAGTGTGCGCCACTAGGTGATATGAGAACTACCCTAATGCCTTGTCCATTCTTACAAGCTGAATCATCAAAATAAAGTTTCCATGTTACTACTTTTACTAGAGCAATACCATCACCCGAATTGACATTTATGTGGTGATCAACTATAAAATTAGCGACAATTTGGCCTTTCATAGCTCTTAGTGGTTCATAAGCCAAATCATATTCAATCAAAGTGTAAGCCCATTTTTCGATTCTTCCACTTAGAATCGGTTTTTGCAACATGTACTTTATGACATCGGTTTGGCAAGCGACAATACATGTGCTAGGGAGAAGATAGTGACGTAATTTGGCATATGCGTAATAAAGTGATAAACACAAACGCTCCGCGAACACGTGCCTAGTTTCGGCGTCTAGCAGGCGGCGACTCAAGAACGTGATGATGTACTCTTTCCCCTCCACCTCCTGAGTTAGCACGGCTCCTATCACGCTATCTTTTGCAGCGATGTACAACCGAAATAGAATTCCAGCCTTTGGTGCTCTCACCACGGGTGGCGATGACAAGCACTCTTTAATCTTTTCAAATGCGCTTTGCTGACTTGCCCCCCAAGTGAACTCGACTTTATTCTTTAGACGGAGTATGGGGACAAAAGCATCGATTTTGCCATACAAGATAGATATAAAGCGACACAAGTAATTCATCTTGCCTAGCAACTTTTGCACGCCTATTTTGCATGTCAGCGCTTCAAAGTTCCTAATCTTTTTAAGTCTCTTAGGATCAATCTCAACACCTCTTTCATGAATCATGAATCCTAAGAACTTGCCCGCCGACACGCCGAAAGCACATTTGAGAAGGTTCATTTTAAGCCATATTGGTGCATCCTATCAAAAGCAATTCTCAAATTGGCTAGGTGGTTTCCCATAGCGTCCGATTTTACTACAACGTCATTTATGTAGACTTCTAACATAACTCCTAGCAAGTCATGAAAGATCAAGTTCATAGCACGTTGATATGTAGCGCTAGCATTCTTTAAAACAAAAGTCATACTACCACTCAAACAAGCCGACAAAACCAGGGCATCGAAAGGCTGTCTTGTAGACGTCCTCTTCAGCCATAAAAAATTGATTATAACTAGCATTGCCATCAATAAAACTTAGTACCCTGTGTCCTGAAGCATCGTTGATCAACATGTCGGCTATCGGCATGGGATACTCGTCCTTCGGAGTGGCTTTGTTCAAATCCCTGAAATCAATACAAACTCATATTTTGCTGCTCCCCTTCTTTTCTACAGGCACAATGTTAGTGACCTATTCAACATACCTGCATGGCCTAATAAACTCAGCCTTGAGTAATCGTTCTATCTCCTCTTTAACTCGGTCATACACGGCCGAATTAAAGCGATGAGGGGGCTGTTTATAAGGCCTAAACCCGGGTTTAATAGGTAGCCGATGTTCCACGAGCTCGCGACTTAATCCAAGCATCTCACTATACTCCCATGCAAAACCATCAACATACGACCGAAGCAATTTTATTACTTCAGCCTTCTCATCAGCTTGTGAATGTTGGTTTACAAAAGTCATCCTCAGAATGCTACCATCGCCTATATCGTCTTCTTCTAAAGGATCAGCCAACGCAAAACCTTGTCCCAACTTTTCTACTTCGCTAAAATCTTCAATGGCCTCGGCAATACCGTCTTTAGAAGACCGATATTGCTCTACGCGAGACTTTATCCAATCAAGATTACTTTTACTAGACATGACTTCTAATTTAGAAATAGTCGTGCTACACCAGACGGCTTTACAGACACGGGTACAAAACACCCCCCAGATACGCTAACGAAGTCATAATCTGAAAGGTCCCTACCTGATAGACACTCTACTTTGTCATGGATGGCGTCGATGGACACATCGGCCAATGCTACCTGGGATGAAGTGTCTGCTGGTACGACTTCTACGTCATCGCGTAGAACAAAGTAAAAGGAATACAACAATTCACGTGAATCCAGTCATGCCCAGGCAACACGCTGTAGTTACCTTGCACGTTAACGACGAAGAATGCTGTTGGCAACGTCTTGTTACCCACTGTTAACTCCATGGAGAGTACACCTTTTGCTTCGGAACTCTCACCATTGAAGCCATTGAGCATTAGGTTGGTTTTCTTCAAGTCTTCCTCGTCCCTGCCAAGCTTCTTCAAAAGGGAGTAAGGCATTAAGTTGACAATGGTGCCGCCGTCGACAAACATCCTAGAGATTGGCTTTCCGTCAATGTGACCCCTGACGTAGAGAGGCTTTAGGTGGCGAGCCGTATCCTCGGGTTTCTCAAAAACAGCATCGCGTGGGCCGAGGTTCAACTGAGCGACCTCAGCCTCGTCTCGTGGTAGAGCGAACTTGGCGGGCAGCATGACGACGTTGATGTCCATCGCCTGGGGTGCGGGTCCCTCGGAGACAGGCGTGTTTTCATCTTCGAGCATGTAGTCATCGTCGTCGCTCAGAACGGGAGCCGGGTTCTTTGTCATCTCAACCGGCTGGAGCTTCCATACCTGTTTCATAGTTGGTCGGGGACGGATCTCCTCAAATATGGTGTCTCGTTCATCCTCGACCTTCTTCTCGCACATCTCCTGTGCTCGTAGGCATTGTAGATGCCTTTTCTATGATTTGAACATGCCCAGAGGTGCCCAAGATGTTATGGCTTGGTACCAGGCGCCACCACCCTGTTTCTGTGATTTTTGGCCGAAGGGGTACCACCTAGGTCGGCCTCGCGTGTTTCATATTTGGTAGGTACTTCGCTACGGACCTCGTTGGCCGGACTGGCCTCGTTCGGCCGATCGGACCGTGCTTCGGCGTTGGCCTCGGCTGGACTAGGGGCTTACCTCCGACGGGCTTCGGCGAGGGGGCCTTCGGGATTAGGACTTCCTGAGACCCTACCTTGACTGTGATGGCTTCAGACTCCCTCTCCTTCCCCTCTTCGCGTTCATCTCCCTTGGCTCCGTCCTGTGCGAGTCAATTCAGAGGTACTACGGACAGCCTATGGATGACGTCTCCCTTCGTCGCGTTTGTTTGTCCCAGCCAATTATAATACTCCGAAGAAAAAATAGGGAAATGTTATAGTGCGAAGGGTACTGGGGGCGAGGTGTACGGAGCCCACGGGGTCCCTGCCCAATTGTACGACGGAGGCATTGGTGGCTCCAGCGGCTTCGCCCACTGTGAGCCGAACCCATTGCCCGGAGGGGGGTTCGACCATGTTGAGGGTATTTCAGACCATATTAGCGAAGGGTCTTGTTAGGCCGGAGGTATGTTTGGCCACAATGGGCCGAAGCCTCCCACCGGGGGGTTTGCCCAGAGCGGAGCTGAGTTCGGCCATTGGGGTCTGAGCTCATTGTGCGAAGGGTTCGGACATTGAGGTCTGAACTCACTGTGCGGAGGGTTCGGGCACTGGGGTACGAAGCCACTGTGCGGAGGGTTCGGCCACTGTGGTCCAAAGACATCCTCCGTCTGCTTTGGCCCCTTCGGTTGTCTTGGCTTTTTGTACGGGGGCCTATTTCCTTAGCTTTTCTCTAGTGTTTGTTCAACAACATCTGATATGTCACCTTCGGTTTCTTGCGAGCCCTAGCCGAAGGAGACGTGCTGACATTCCTTTTCCACACTCCTACTTTAGGGTTCTTTGGTACGAGTGTGTGTGTGCGTGATTCTCCAAAAATGACCACTTTTCCCTTAGTTGACTCGGCCTGCTCTGTCCGAACCAGTAGCCTCTTCTTGTCGAGCTCGATGGTGTTCACAGGCAAGGGTTCTTTGTCTAGCTTCATCTTTGGACTGGGGTCTATTTTCAATCGTCCTTCTTCTATGGCCGATTGAACTTGCCGACGAAAAAATTGCAGTCGTTAGTATAATGGGAATGTGAATCATGACACTTACAGTAGGGGCGTTTCTTTAGCTCGTCGGCGGATGGAATGACTTGTCCCTTAGGCAACCTGAGAAGCTAGTTATTCAAGAGAAAATCAAATATTTTATCGCACTTAGTTATATCAAACGAGTATTTGACTTCGCTAGGCCGACTCTTAGTGGGAGACGGTCGTAGTTCAAAATAAGTGACGGGTTTACTCTTAGCGTTCCAAACCCATTCGGCCGCACACATGTCAGCCGAAACTTCTTCTTCCTCCGACTCCTCCTCATTGGAATGTTCCATGATGTGGACTTCAGCCCTAGGCTTGTTGAATGTTTTAATAAACCTTTTATCTTTGGCTCGGCCTTCTTGGACTAGAGCCTGCTGTAAGACTTGGCTAACTTCTAAAAAGTTTTGGTTGTCTAGCCTCTCTTTAATCTCAGAGCGCAACCCGTTGAAAGCTAGATCTGCCAAATCTCTCTCTAAAATATTGAGACTAAAACATCGGTTTCTAGTATCTCTAAAGCGCTTGACGTACTCGGAGACACTCTCGCTAGATTTCTGTTTGACTGATGTCAAGTGTGAAAGCCTAAGTTCTGTTTCGCTCGTATAGAAAGTCATGAACTTTTGTTCCAATTCAGCCCATGTTTGGACAGAGTTCGGCGGGAGCGCCAAAAACTAGGTGAAAGCGGTGCCGGATAATGAGAGAAAATAGTCTAAGTTTTAAAGCATCCGACCCACTAGCTTCTCCACACTGCGCTATGAACTGGCTGACATGCTCTAGTGTGGTTTTGTTACCCTCACCGTTGAACTTGGTGAACTCAGGGACTCTATAGCCACGAGGGTATGGTATAGTATCGAAATGGTTAGGGTACGACTTCCGGTAAACCCTAGCCCAACCCTTAGGTACGAAGCTGGTGCACTCACTAACAGTACATGGATCCGCTCCTCAATGTCGTCCTGGCCCCCTGCCTACGCGCGTCTCTCATGTGGGGGCACGACACGCGGCAGTATGTCGGCGTGTCGGCCGCAGGGGTCTTCCTAATGCGCTAGCTCAGGATGTACGATGTGTTCGGGCCTATGCGGCGCGGGCAATGTGGGAAAAATTGGCGCATGCATAGGTGGCGTGCAATAAAAAGGGTTAGCTTGGTAATGGCTTGTCTCGGCCGTATATGTTGAGGCCGGAGACGTGATGGTTTTGCCAGTACTACCATCGGTTCTGCTATAGATATGATTTACCGGAGGTACTCTAGCAATTGGAGTTGGAGGAACGACCTCTGTAAAGCCGAACCTTCTAAGCATTGCCTCTACCTAAGAGCTAATTGCTGAATCTAAACGATTGGATAGCGAGGCGCTAACAACTTGATCTACAGATGCGGCTATTTTTTTCTCAATCTCTAAAGAAGATAAAGGAGGCGATACTGGTGTTACCTGAGTCCGAGCGAGGTCGAGGACGTTGATGTCGCGCTTGATGAAGCCGTTACACGTCTTGACGTAGCTCCCAAGCATGAGGTCTTTTAGCGCTTTCATCTTTGCCTCGATCAATGCCAGTCTTCTTCGGGGATGTCTTCAAGGGTAGGCGTCATGATGTTGTGGTTGTCGATCTCTGCGCCCCCATTGGATCCATCAGCATCGTGGATGTAGTAGTCGTTGTAGACGTACCTATGACCGATGTAGATGTACTCGTCATGTTGGCGTAGCCGTCCCTAGCAGAGTCGCCAAAAAGTGTGTTGACACGGAAACCGTGCCCCCGCACTTGGGTCAGTTTGACGATCCAAAAGTGTGCGGATACTTAGGAACAAGCCTAAACGTAACACAACACTGATGTCGCGTTCCGACTACCCTTAACAGTGGCAAGGGGGGTGGAGTCGCTAGGTAATCAAATCACACGGAAATAATCCAATTAGCCAAAAAGAAATATATAAATATAATAGACAAATCAGCTGAACGGAGCCTAACTAGTTTGAAGTGTATCGTGCGAAGGTTTCATCGAAGGGGGCCTTCGGCGTCTAGTGCGAAGGGTTTCGCCAAAGGTAGCCTTCGGCATTCGGATCGATCTAGCCGAAGGCAGGCTCTGAACAGGATCTCTGACGCGAAATCACCTCCGAATGACAGGGTTCGGTGTGAAGTCTCTGACACAACAAAAACACTCCAACGCAACGTGCTAGCACTACTTCGTCCGGTGCGGAGTACTCAGCGTGACGAAGCCTAGTGTGATGAAGCCTGCTGCATGGCGTTCTAGCACGGGAACTCAACCAAAATGACAACAGCGTGACGGGTCCGACACGGATAATCGAAGTAGGGGTTCTGCCGAATGGTGTTCTGGCAGCCTCCTGGCTCCGAAAACCTTCGGCGAAGGGGCTCCAAGCATGAAAACCTGCAGCAGAACAGAGATCAAGTGCCAATTCGGCCTGGAGAATGAATCTGCTAAGTGTTGTAGTAGTGTAACGAAGGTAGCAATCTGTTACGTATATTAACGGATACTTCACAGGTGAAGTAACAAGGCGATAGCAATCTGTTGCGTAGATTAATGGGTACTTCACGAGCTAAGTATCAAGGCTTACCAAATTTCCGAAGTGGCCGACAGAGGGCTTCCAGGCAAACCCACGAAGGTTGTGCAAAAAGGTAAATAAAAGTATAGGTACAATTCAAACTAGGGTTTGAAGTTGAATTGTGTTGGGGGATCCGATGAATTGGCCTCACCCCTATATTTATAGGGGCTAGTCTTCTTATCTCTAAAGCTAATCTTGTAGGATTCAGCCAAATCATGTTTAGAAATAAAAAACAACCAGAATTAGACTCAAACTCTATCTCCGAAGCAAGTCCGAAGTGGGCCTTCGGCAGGCCTGCCGAAGCCTGCTTGAGAAACCAAGGGTTGGTTTCGGAGTCTGTGATGAGTGATTGACAGGCTTTTACCCTCTGTTTCGAAGGGGTACCTCCGAAGGGGTTCGGAGGTTGGTTCTCCGAAGGGGACTTCGGAAGCTGGTTTACCGAAGGGTTCGACGGGTTTGGTTGCTGCAGCTGTTGCAGCGGAGTGTGCCTGTCGGAGGGGTCCGACAGTACATGAGGACTGGGTTGTACCGAAGGTCTCGGTACTTTGGGCGGTACACCAGAGTGTGTGCCGAAGGTTGCTAACGCGGAGAGGTCTCCGGAGTACTGGATACACTTGTCTGTTTGTCTGTGGTGCGCAGGGGACTTCGGAGGTGACGGACGGTTCGTAGCAGGTGAACCTGGGTCAAGCGGGAGGCTTGATGCCAGGGGAGTGGGGAGCTCTGTCACGAAGGCTGCGAAGGGGTCTAGGTCGGACCTCGGGTCGAGGTGCACCAGGAGAAGGCAGTAAGTGCGGAGCGTGGCTCCGGGTGAAGGTACTCCGAGACAAAGTCCTCGGAGGCAAGGCACTTCGAAGGGTACTCCGGATGGAGTAACTTCGGAGTATGGTGGATCAAGTCCTCAACAGAGGCAAGGTGTTCGAAGTGTGCTCCGGATGGAGACACTCGAAGGTACCCGACGAAGGTCTCAGAAGTCGAGGTGCATCGAAGGCATGGTCCGGGTGAGGCTTGTCGAAGAGTGTGCTCGGGGAGAGGCACTGCGATGAATTGCTCATGGAATGCTTCATGCGGAGGCCTTGGATGAAGGAGGGAATTCGAAGGGTGGTACTCCGAAGGTGGGGCTTTGGAGTGAAGAAGGCTTCATAGCAAGGCTGGCTCCGGAGCGAGGATGACTTGTGGTACTTCGGCCGTGCATGGCTTCGGTACACGGACTGATGGAGTTCGAGCTGGGAGTAGCTGCGAAGCCGTGGTGGTCCACTCCGAAGGTATTGGTGCGAAGGCCCAAGGGCTTTGATGGCTTCGGCTCAAAACCGTCATTGTATCGGAGGCAGACTTCGGTGAAGCGAAGGCCATCAGGCTCAAGGCTTCTCACCGAAGCTACCGCACCCCTCGCGTGCGAAGGGGGGCTTCAGAAAAGTCAAAGACTGTAAAGGTTGACAATGTCGGCTCTGCAAAAAGCTGACGCTGTCCCCTCTACAAAGCTGACAGAGAAGCCTCCAAATAAAGTTGACTACCTTTTTTACCCCTCTGTTTTGATGAGACAAAACCATTGTAAACCCTAGGGGCAAAGTAGTCAATTAACTTGGGTGAATAGTGGCTATAAATAGTGGAGCTGGGTAGGTAACATTTAACACTTTGAGCATTCACTGTTGAGCTCCTGTACTAGCCACCACACGTTGTATTCATCCTGTGAGTTCATTTATTGTGTTCCTTGTTCAAGCAGCGAAGCCCTGCTTCTGTCTTGAGTTTCTGCTTGAGCTTGTTTGCATACCTCGCTAGTAGTAGTGCACCGAAGCCTGTCTAGGCGAAGTGTGTATTATGCGAAGTGTGCTTTTCAGTGTGCGTTCGCTCTGTGTAACTGGAGGCTAGACCTTGCTGTTTACTAGCGAAGCCCTGATCGAAGACCGGTTCTTTTCCCGTGTTGAACCCCCTAGCGAAGTCTGTTAGTGTGCGTTTAGACCCTCGAAGTACGAAGCCCAGCACCAGTTGCTGTCGCTAAGTATTTGGTCGAAGTCCTTAGAGGATAGTCCACTCGTGCGAAGGGTGAAGTGCGAAGCCTGCTCGAAGCACCCTGTGTGCGGAGCCTGCACTGACTTAGCAGAGTTGTTTTTTCGGGGTTGTGGGTGGAGCGAAGTCTGCTTGACTTCGGACTTTTACTCCTTGCAAAGCCTGTGTTTGGAGCCATCAAATACCTCCGAACCTGAACTTCGAAGGTTGTGTCCGAAGCCTGTTCCGCAGTAGACTGAATTAAAAGAGAAGGCTATTTTAGCCTGAAATTTTAAAAGCTCCCATTCACCCCCCCTCTGGTCGCCGTTTCCGATCCAACAATTTGTATCAGAGCAGGTTAAGATCACTAGTTGACCTTAACCGATTTTGTGATCTTTTGGCGACATGGACATAGTTAGTAAAATTCCTCTGTTCGATGGGACTGACCTTGCATACTGGAAGGTGCGCATGGAGGCTTACTTGCTAAGCCAAGGAAATGCAATTTGGGAGATTGTGGACTCACAATATTCCATCCCTGATACTCGCACCTCTCAAACAGAGAAAGATCAGTATAATGCCAACTCCAAGGCTAGGAATATACTGTTCATTGGTTTGAGCCAGAGTGAGTTTTATAGGGTGCAGCACCTTAGGACTGCTAGGGAAATTTGGACCACTCTCACTATTTTTCATGAGGGCTCTACACAGATCAAGGCCAGGCGCCAAAGCACATACAATCAACAGTATCAGTTGTTTGTGCAGGCACCTGGTGAATCTATAGATGCCATGTTTTATCGCTTTGATGCAATAGTGAGTAACTTGCGGTCCAACGGGATGCTTCCTTACAATGATCATGATAGGGCTATCAAGCTTCTCTATGCTCTTGATCGTAGCATATGGTAAGTAAAGATATCCAGCATTGAGGAGTCTGCAGGTTATGACACATTTACCTGTGATGAGCTCTTCAGCAAGCTGAAGTCCACAGAGATTGCTAAGGCATCTCTTGCAGTGCATAGAAACTCCTTGCCACAACCGTTGGCATTGGTTTCTAGCACTAGCCGTGGCACCGCTGCAGAACCAAGCACATCTGGTACTTGTGTTCTTGCAGATGGTTTTGCTTTGTCCTCCCTAGTCTCCGTCACAAAGGAGCAGGTGGACACTCTGGATGATGATGAGCTTGCTCTCATTGCCAGAAGGTTCACCCGTTTTTATCATGAGAGACGGGATCAGAGGAGAAGTGGTTTTAGTGGTTGCTTTGAATGTGGCGACACTTCTCATATCAGGGCCAATTGCCCTAAGCTCAAAAAGAGAGATGAGAGTGAGCGCCCTAAATACCACAAGAAGGAGAGGAAGCCTTTTGTGAAAGGCAAGCGCGGCAAGGTGGCTAAGATAGTAGCCAAAGCCGCTTCCAGAGCATTTGTTGCTGCTCTCAGCGACATCGACACTTCCTCAACTGAGGAGTCGAGCTCTGAGGAGGAGGAGGAGTCCCCAAGGAAGGAGGACAAGAAGGACAAGAAGGGACGAGACTTCACCGGCCTTTGCTTCATGGCCGACAACGATCACATCGGCGGTGAGCTTGACTCATCTGAGGTACCACTATCCTCTGACCAGCTGTTAATTAAACTAGATGAGCTGAATGAAGTAGTTCTTGGTCAGGATAGATTACTTGTGCAAGCCGCTAGAGAAAGAAAAGACCTTAGACTTAGGCTAGAATCTATTTCTACTGATTATGCCATGCTTAAGTCTAAAGTTAATGATGCTGAATGTGAATCTTGTACTGTAGTCATGGGTGAGCTTGCTCAACTGCGTTCTGTACATGCTCAAACTCTATTTGAGCTTGAGACTACACAGAAGCAGCTTTTGGTGGTTGATTCTAGACCTCATGATATAATTTATTGCATGAACTGTTCTTTATTGCGCGAGAGCATTAATTTACGTGATAAACATGTTCATGATTTAGAGGCTAGATTGGAGAGGGCCGGTAGTTCTAAGGATGTGCAACCTGTTTGTGACATGTGCATTACCCTTAAGGACCAGCTAGGCACTGTTAGAGAGCGAGCTGAGAACCTCATGTCTGAAAATGAATACCTTCTTTCCGTGGTTAACAAATGCACTGAGGGAAAGGGTAGGATGGATTTGCTCTTGGCCAAGACCAAGATGTGTGCTGACAGAGCAGGGTTAGCTCTAGGTTTGGGTTTTGAGAGGATTCCTTCAGATAGTGGAAACAAAACTGTTTTTACCTCTCCCACTACCCTAGAGAAAGAGAGAGCTCTGTTAGACACTCCATCAGCCAAAAAGCCTACCCGAATTAAAAAGAAAACCACTCCTCCTGCCAAGAAAATCCCTCCCAAGAAAACCACTCAGCAGAAGCCCAAGGAGTCTGTGAGAGTTGCTCCTATGACCCATGAGAGTGCCCCTAGGAGAATTTTTCATTGTTCCTACTGTCAGCGGGCGGGTCATTTGGTTGGGTTCTGTTTTCGTCGCATCAAGGATGAGCGACGCTCTCAGGCGATGAGTTACCAGGACATGCATTACCCATATTTAGGTATGCATGAGTCTGAGTTTTACTATCGTCCTGTTTTTGAGGCTCCTCGTGCTTCTCGGAGAGGTTTTGCTCCTCGAGGTGTTCACCATATTCCATATGGTGGTAGACCCCGGGCGAGTAGCTTTGTACCTCGTCAGAGTAGGAGACCTCATCATGTTGTTCGTTCACAGCATGTAGGTAGACCTCGCACTTTGCATCATTCTGATTATCCTGTGCGTAGACAGTCTACTTTTACTGTGCCTACTACTCATGTCACTCAGTGCTGGATGCCTCGTCATATTTTCACTCACCCCAGCACTAAGCGATCGAGATTCTCTTATCATGTGTAGGCGGCAGACCGAGGCTTGGAGGGCACGTGGATCATGGACTCCAGTTGTTCGCGCCATATGACCGGAGATGCAGCATGATTCTCCAGCCTCACCACAACCAAGCAAAGGGAACATATCACCTTCAGCAACAATCGAAGGAGTAGAGTGAAAGGTAAAGGTGTGGTAAGAATTAACTCGAATTTCACTCTCAAAGATATTGCTTTGGTTGAAAACCTGGGGTACAATTTGCTTTCTGTATCCCAGTTGCTTGATGAGGGCTTCGAAGTGCGATTTCATCGCGATACTTCGCAAGTGCTCAATTCTGATGGCGTTGTGGTTTGTAAGATCTTTAGAGTTGGGAGAGTTTTTGGAGCCGATTTTTCAGAGTCATCTGGTTCTTCTCATTGTCTTGTTGCACATTCTTCTTCTGAGCTTTGGAAGTGGCATAGGAGACTAGGGCATATGAGCTTTGAATTGCTCGCTCGTCTGAGTGCCCTAGGTATGATCCGAGGATTGCCCAAGCTCAAGTTTGAGAAGAATTTAGTTTGCGCTCCTTGTCGACATGGAAAAATGATTCCCGCTTCGCATTCGCCAGTCACCACAGTGATGACTGAACAACCCGGAGAACTTCTCCACATGGACACTGTATGTCCTTCTCGGGTTAGTTCTTTAGGCGGCAAGTGGTATGTGTTAGTTATTGTCGATGATTTCTCTCGCTACTCTTGGGTCTTCTTTCTTGCCAGCAAGGATGAAGTGTTTTCACACTTTCGGAGCTGGCTTTGAGACTTTTCACTGAACTCCCTGGTGCATCAAAATTCATTCGAAGTGATAATGTCACTGAGTTCAAGAATAGTCTCTTTGTTGACTTTTGCATGGAGCATGGCATAGAACATCAATTCTCTGCTCCGCGGGTTCCTCAACAAACGGTGTTGTTGAGAGAAAAACGCACTTTGGTTGAGATGGCTAGGACGATGCTTGATGAGCATAGGACTCCTAGAAAATTCTGGGCTGAGGCCATGAACACTGCATGTTACATCTCAAACCGAATATTCTTGCGCTCAATTTTAAACTTGACATCTTATGAGCTACGTTTTGGGAGACAGCCCAAGGTTACTCATCTTCGAGTTTTTGGCTGTCGTTGCTTTATCCTAAAATGTGGTAATTTGGATAAATTTGAGTCGTGTTCTTCTGACGGGATCTTTTTGGGTTATACTACACATGGTCATTCTTATCGTGTTTATAATTTAGAGACTAACATTGTCATCGAGTCATGTGATGTGACTTTTGATGAATCAACCCCCTCTGTTAGTTCTGCTCTTGAACAGGCAAATGAACACGATATGGAACAGACTATCTTCGAAGAAGAAGATCCCGGAGATTTCGAGGATGAACCCCTACTACCCTCGACATCAAACCCCGAAGCCGACCCCGCTTCGACCACTTCGGCACATGGTCCCGAAGCAACTACCTCGACATCGGTCATCTTGGACCACTCCAATGCACAAGTTGAGGGGGAGACTGCATCCCGCCGCGAGGCTCCACATCATGTTCAAAGGATGCACCCTCCCGAGCAGATCATTGGTGAGCTTGATCAAAGGGTAACATGTTCCCATGCTCATTTCATTGATTCCGCTTTTGTTGCTTCTTTTGAGCCCTTAGATGTTAGTCATGCACTTTATGATTCTAGTTGGATCAATGCCATGCATGAGGAACTTGAAAATTTTGAGAGAAACCAAGTCTGGTCTTTGGTTGATCCTCCACCAAATGTTCATTTTATTGGAACAAAATGGATTTTCAAAAACAAACAAGGGGAGGATGGGACTATAGTTAGAAACAAGGCTAGACTCGTAGCTTAGGGTTATTCTCAACTAGAAGGGATTGATTTTACTGAAACTTTTGCACCTGTTGCTCGACTTGAGGCCATTAGGATTTTGCTTGCCTTTGCGACATCCCGGGGATTCAAACTCTATCAAATGGATGTCAAAAGTGCTTTTCTTAATGGCTTCATAGGTGAAGATGTTTATGTAAAACAACCCCCTGGTTTTGAAAACCCCAAGTACCCACATAAAATCCTTAAACTTCATAAGGCTCTTTATGGACTCAAGCAGGCCCCTCGGGCTTGGTATGACAGACTTAAGTATTTTCTGCTTGAGCAGGGGTATTTGATGGGCTCTGTTGATAAAACCCTGTTCACTCTCAAGCATGGCAAATATTTCCTCCTAGTTCAGATTTATGTGGATGATATCATCTTGGTGGCTCTTCTCATGCTTTGGTTGCCGAGTTTGCAGATGCCATGAGCAGGGAATTTGAAATGTCCATGATGGGTGAACTCACCTTTTTCCTTGGTTTGCAAATCAAGCAAGGCAAACAAGGTACTTTCGTCCACCAGACGAAGTACACCAAGGACCTGCTCAAGAAATTCGACATGGATGATGCGAAGCCACTCGCCAATCCAATGGCTACATCTATAGCATTGGATCCTGACGAACATGGAGAAGCCGTAGATCAGAAGGAGTTCCGAAGCATGATCGGCTCCCTTCTCTACTTGACTGCTACGAGGCCGGACATACACTTCGCTGTGTGTCTGTGCGCTCGTTTTCAGGCTTCACCACGAGCTTCGCACCGCCAAGCGGTAAAACACATTCTAAGGTATCTCAAACATACCCTTGAGTTTGGCATATGGTATTCAGTGTCTTCCTCTTTGTATCTTCGAGGTTATTCCGATGCGGATTTTGCTGGGTGTAGGATTGATAGGAAAAGTACCTCGGGTACTTGTCATTTTCTGGGTACTTCTTTGGTTTGCTGGTCTTCCCGCAAACAATCTAGTGTTGCACAATCGACGGCTGAGGCCGAATATGTTGCTACAGCTAGCTGTTGCTCTCAGATTTTGTGGATGGTTTCCACTTTGCGGGATTTCGGGTTAGATTATAAGAGTGTTCCACTTTTCTGTGATAACACTAGTGCTATTTGTATTGCAAACAACCCGGTTCAGCACTCCAGAACCAAACACATTGATGTGCGATATCATTTTCTCAGAGATCACAATGAGAAGGGTGATATTGAACTTCAATATGTTGATACCCAACACCAGCTAGCCGATATTTTCACTAAACCCCTCGATGCTTCTCGATTTGCCTACTTGCGTGGGGAACTTGGTATTTGTCACCCTTACGGCATTTTGTGAGGGGGAGCTGTTTTTAATTGTCGTGCATATGCTCATCATGTGTGAAATTGCATTTACATCTCTTGCACTTATATGCCTGATTATAATTCATGAAATCGTGTTAGCTCAGCTCTATTTAATATATCTGAAATATTCACGTGCATGATGCTTTCTTTCCAAAATCAAATCGTGCTCACTGCTTAGTCTTGAATCTAGCATGTTTATGCAGGACTGCTTTAGCTATCTTTTATCTGCTTGATAGCAAGACTCCTTTTCTCTGGATGCTAAAAATTGCAACTTAAATTTTTTTTACTTACTCATGGATATTCATCAAGTGCTAAAAAATTGGTTCACTTAATTAAAATCAAAAACTCCATGATTTGCATGCTTCAAGTGAAAAGATCCAGGTGGGTTTGTTTGTCGCACTACTCTATTCTAGACTGCTTACCATTGCACATTGGTCTGAACTGGGATAGTGTAGTGTATGCCAAAATCACCGCCTTAAGCTTCCGATGGCTTTCATGCCTAGGCTTGGCTTGATTGGACAATATAAGGTGGACAAACAAATAACCCCTAGCATTATGAAAAAGAAAAGCACAACAAAATTCATTGATCATCAAGTTTGCTTTCATTGCTCCATTTGAACTGGACTTGTCTGTCTAGAGTAGAAATTGACTAGCTTTGCGCAGTCCTTGCTTTTACTTGTCTAGTTATCTTAATTGAGTGGTGATGCTTTCATTTCAAAATGACAAAATCACATGCGGTCATCATGTTTTTGGAAAATGTTAAATTGAGCTGAGCACATGAAAAATTGGTATTAATGTTGGCATATTCTGCTCCATATGTCCTTGCAATTCTGCTCATTTCGAAGCTTTGCATCTTTTGACTGCTCCTTGATGCTTGCATTGCCAAAGGGGGAGAAATTTTTGAGTTCTCTACAGCAAGGGGGAAAATTACTCAGGGGGAGTTCTTATGAGTTTTTACTCTTTTTGAAAAAGGGGGAGGAAAATTCTTTATCAAGTGACATGATTTGGCTCGTTTCTGAGTTTTTATGGTCACTTGTGTGCTGAAATTCTTCAATTTTTCTTGAACTTGAATTTGGTTGTCAATGCACTCATCAAGGGGGAGATTGAGAAACCAAGGGTTGGTTTCGGAGTCTGTGATGAGTGATTGACAGGCTTTTACCCTCTGTTTCGAAGAGGTACCTCCGAAGGGGTTCGGAGCTTGGTTCTCCGAAGGGGACTTCGGAAGCTGGTTTACCGAAGGGTTCGGCGGGTTTGGTTGCTGCAGCTATTGCAGCAGAGTGTGCCTGTCGGAGGGGTCCGACAGTACACGAGGACTGGGTTGTACCGAAGGTCTCGGTACTTTGGGCGGTACACCGGAGTGTGTGCCGAAGGTTGCTAACCCGGAGAGGTCTCCGGAGTACTGGATACACTTGTCTGTTTGTCTGTGGTGCGCAGGGGACTTCGGAGGGTGACAGACGGTTCGTAGCAGGTGAACCTGGGTCAAGCGGGAGGCTTGATGCCAGGGGAGTGGGGAGCTCCGTCACGAAGGCTGCGAAGGGGTCTAGGTCGGACCTCGGGTAGAGGTGCACCAGGAGAAGGCAGTAAGTGCGGAGCGTGGCTCCGGGTGAAGGTACTCCGAGACAAAGTCCTCGGAGGCAAGGCACTTCGAAGGGTACTCCGGATGGAGTAACTTCGGAGTATGGTGGATCAAGTCCTCAACAGAGGCAAGGTGTTCGAAGTGTGCTCCGGATGGAGACACTCGAAGGTACCCGACGAAGGTCTCAGAAGTCGAGGTGCATCGAAGGCATGGTCCGGGTGAGGCTTGTCGAAGAGTGTGCTCGGGGAGAGGCACTGCGATGAATTGCTCATGGAATGCTTCATGCGGAGGCCTTGGACGAAGGAGGGAATTCGAAGGGTGGTACTCCGAAGGTGGGGCTTTGGAGTGAAGAAGGCTTCAGAGCAAGGCTGGCTCCGGAGCGAGGATGACTTGTGGTACTTCGGCCGTGCATGGCTTTGGTACACGGACTGACGGAGTTCGAGCTGGGAGTAGCTGCGAAGCCGTGGTGGTCCACTCCGAAGGTATTGGTGCGAAGGCCCAAGGGCTTTGATGGCTTCGGCTCAAAACCGTCACTGTATCGGAGGCAGACTTCGGTGAAGCGAAGGCCATCAGGCTCAAGGCTTCTCACCGAAGCTACCGCACCCCTCGCGTGCGAAGGGGGGCTTCAGAAAAGTCAAAGACTGTAAAGGCTGACAATGTCGGCTCTGCAAAAAGCTGACGCTGTCCCCTCTACAAAGCTGACAGAAAAGCCTCCAAATAAAGTTGACTACCTTTTTTACCCCTCTGTTTTGATGAGACAAAACCATTGTAAACCCTAGGGGCAAAGTAGTCAATTAACTTGGGTGAATAGTGGCTATAAATAGTGGAGCTGGGTAGGTAACATTTAACACTTTGAGCATTCACTGTTGAGCTCCTGTACTAGCCACCACACGTTGTATTCATCCTGTGAGTTCATTTATTGTGTTCCTTGTTCAAGCAGCGAAGCCCTGCTTCTGTCTTGAGTTTCTGCTTGAGCTTGTTTGCATACCTCGCTAGTAGTAGTGCACCGAAGCCTGTCTAGGCGAAGTGTGTATTATGCGAAGTGTGCTTTTCAGTGTGCGTTCGCTCTGTGTAACTGGAGGCTAGACCTTGCTGTTTACTAGCGAAGCCCTGATCGAAGACCGGTTCTTTTCCCGTGTTGAACCCCCTAGCGAAGTCTGTTAGTGTGCGTTTAGACCCTCGAAGTACGAAGCCCAGCACCAGTTGCTGTCGCTAAGTATTTGGTCGAAGTCCTTAGAGGATAGTCCACTCGTGCGAAGGGTGAAGTGCGAAGCCTGCTCGAAGCACCCTGTGTGCGGAGCCTGCACTGACTTAGCAGAGTTGTTTTTTCGGGGTTGTGGGTGGAGCGAAGTCTGCTTGACTTCGGACTTTTACTCCTTGCAAAGCCTGTGTTCGGAGCCATCAAATACCTCCGAACCTGAACTTCGAAGGTTGTGTCCGAAGCCTGTTCCGTAGTAGACTGAATTAAAAGAGAAGGCTATTTTTAGCCTGAAATTTTAAAAGCTCCCATTCACCCCCCCTCTGGTCGCCGTTTCCGATCCAACAATTTGTATCAGAGCAGGTTAAGATCACTAGTTGACCTTAACCGATTTTGTGATCTTTTGGCGACATGGACATAGTTAGTAAAATTCCTCTGTTCGATGGGACTGACTTTGCATACTGGAAGGTGCACATGGAGGCTTACTTGCTAAGCCAAGGAAATGCAATTTGGGAGATTGTGGACTCACAATATTCCATCCCTGATACTCGCACCTCTCAAACAGAGAAAGATCAGTATAATGCCAACTCCAAGGCTAGGAATATACTGTTCATTGGTTTGAGCCGGAGTGAGTTTTATAGGGTGCAGCACCTTAGGACTGCTAGGGAAATTTGGACCACTCTCACTATTTTTCATGAGGGCTCTACACAGATCAAGGCCAGGCGCCAAAGCACATACAATCAACAGTATCAGTTGTTTGTGCAGGCACCTGGTGAATCTATAGATGCCATGTTTTCTCGCTTTGATGTAATAGTGAGTAACTTGCGGTCCAACGAGATGCTTCCTTACAATGATCATGATAGGGCTATCAAGCTTCTCTATGCTCTTGATCGTAGCATATGGTAAGTAAAGATATCCAGCATTGAGGAGTCTGCAGGTTATGACACATTGACCTGTGATGAGCTCTTCAGCAAGCTGAAGTCCACAGAGATTGCTAAGGCATCTCTTGCAGTGCACAGAAACTCCTTGCCACAACCGTTGGCATTGGTTTCTAGCACTAGCCGTGGCACCGCTGCAGAACCAAGCACATCTGGTACTTGTGTTAGTGTGCGTTTAGACCCTCGAAGTACGAAGCCCAGCACCAGTTGCTGTCGCTAAGTATTTGGTCGAAGTCCTCAGAGGATAGTCCACTCGTGCGAAGGGTGAAGTGCGAAGCCTGCTCGAAGCACCCTGTGTGCGGAGCCTGCACTGACTTAGCAGAGTTGTTTTTTTGGGGTTGTGGGTGGAGCGAAGTCTGCTTGACTTCGGACTTTTACTCCTTGCAAAGCCTGTGTTCGGAGCCATCAAATACATCTGAACCTGAACTTCGAAGGTTGTGTCCGAAGCCTGTTTCGCAGTAGACTGAATTAAAACAGAAGGCTATTTTTAGCCTGAAATTTTAAAAGCTCCCATTCACCCCCCCTCTGGTCGCCGTTTCCGATCCAACACTGCTCCTCAGGCCAAAGCTTCGGTGAGGCAGGCCTCCGAAGGGCCTTCGGGCCGAAGCTAGCAGGCCGCTAAAAGGCCTCCGAAGCCCAATGTTCATTGGGCCTTCGGCCCTATAAGGCTTCGGCCTGATCTAGGACTTGTGTATTTTTGGTCCAAATTACCAAAATTGATATTTTGACAATCTTGACCATTAATGCTATTTTTTGCTATCAATAGGACGACACACGCTTGGCGCAGATGACGTGTGCGGGTCCAGATCTGACTAGGGTGTCGGATCTAACTTCGAGGAACTGTAATGCAGGAGAGGAAAGGAAAAACAGTGCACGACAACTGGGGCCTAATCTTGGCGTGCTTTTATAGTGTCGTCGGTGGGCACCGTTTAATCGGACTGACAATCGATTAATCGGTCTACCGATTTCTACTTCGATTTCGCTATAAATTAATTGGGTAAGGACCGATCATTGATTAATCAGTTGATTGGTTGATTTTTTATCAGTGCATATGTAATGTGTTATTATTACCAATCATCACAAATAATAAATAATAGTATTTATGATGATTAGTTACCTATGTAAGATAAGCCAACAAATCGTTGACCAAATACTATTGACCGTAAGCTCTTTTGTTGTATATTATTGTTATCACCCGTTGGATATGATAAATTATAGTATACTTTATATATATACACACACACACGTGGAAGGAATTCATATTATAATAGAATTATGAGTCAAATGATTCCTTTCATAGTACAATATATGTTAGGAGTCTTGCTTTATACAATATAACCATTGATAAGAGAACAAGTCTCAGGACAATCATAACGTACGCTCGCTCTATTTCATAGACATGAGACTAATATTGTCTTCAACGGTATTGTTTCACCAAAGTCAAAACATTATAGTTCGCTAAATTTCTCCTTACAAGTCGGGAACAATATTGTAGCACATAGTTCGTTGGAGGACGATGCATGAGGCATGAGGATGCATCACTAACCAAATACTATTGATTATGAGCTCTCTTGTCACATATTAGGGTTATCACTTGTTACAGATGAAAAATTCTATACTAGTGACTTCTTATATACATCAGAGGTAGGAATTTATATCGTAGTAAAATTACTAGTTAGATTGGGAGTATGATTCTTTCCATAGTACAATATATGTTAGGAGTTTTGTCTTATATAATATAGTCAATTAATCATTGATAAGAGAATATGACCTGTCACAGTCATAATATACCCTCGCTCTATCTCACCAATACACAGAGACTGACTTGAACGATAATTGTTTCACCTAAAATTCTTCTTACAATTATGGTAATCATGTACCTGTAGCAACATAGTTCAGCAAGAGGACAATGCATGATGATAGATACATCACCAAAATCCTCCACCCTTGTGAGTTGAAGTTTTTTTGTGTATTCTTAGCTAAAACTTTATGGAATATTAACAAAGTGTGTCTCAGGAAGGACTACTGAAATGGTATACAGTTAATTAAATAACACAATTTCATAAAAAACATAAGCTAGTTGAGAAAGATTATGAATTGGCTAAACTTAACTACTTTTAATGGCATAACTACATGAGTTGTATTGGTCTATAGCCACTAAGATCGTCCCTTTAGGTAGCGTTTGATTGGAGGGCAATGGTGGGTGGAATGATTTTATCTAGTTTTTATTGGATGTGATGATTTGGTTTTATGATATGAGATTATCTAGTTTTTGTTTGGTTAGAGGTATACGAGCGTAGATGGGATGTGATCTTCTGACAAAAAGGGTGGATGAGTTTATTCAAGAAAAAATCGAATTGAGTTGTCCAACATCTAGAGTGAATATTTTATCGGGCTAGATTGTTCTGTCCGGCCTATCCACAAATGATTTTTTTAATTTCAATTATGGATAGCTGATTTAAAAAATTGTAGAAATGGGCACCTATCGGTTGATCATCGGTCGAACCATACTGACGTAGGCACAACAGCTAGCGCGGCCGAACCATGCCGCGTCAGCATGGTTCGGCCGACCATTGGTCGAACCATGTTGACGTGGCATGGTTCAGTCGTTGGCCGTCCAACGGTCGAATTAGGCTCTATATAAGGGGGTTGAATGTCCCCCTCCCTCACTTGGTTGGCTCCCTTCTTCAACTTGAGAGGTACTTTTTCTTCTCCCCTCTTTATTTTGTAGGTAGTTTTAAACATTTTAGTGTAATTTAGGAGTAGTTTAGGAGTAATGTAGTTGTATTTAGTTGTAATTTATGAGTAGTTTAGGGGTAATTTAGCGGTAATTTAGAAGTGGTTTAAGGGTAATTAAGAGTAATTTATTGGTAGTTTAGAGATAATGTTGGGGTACTATATAGATAATTAATGAGTAGTTAGTACATAATTTAGAGACAATTTACAAGTAGTAAGGAGAAAATTTATGGGGACTTAGGACATAATTTAACAATAATTAGGGGTAGCTAGCTTACTAATGCAAGACCGGACCACCACTACATCTGCTATTCTCTAGTGTTGTTCCAGGTATTTGCACATAGTTTACTTTATTGTGTTATATATTTAATGCACTCTAGAATCTGAATATAATTCTTGTATTATTAAAAGTTGTATGGTTGAAAATACTTATTTTAGTCATGTTGTTTGCTTCTTTATTTTGGTCATATTGTTTGATGCTTAAGTTAGTTATGTTGGTATAAACTTATTGTTTTTAAGCATTATGGATAGAACAACATATATGATTTACTGTGGAGATGGTCAAATAGTTATTGGTCATGATGGTGCTCATCTTAGTAATTTTCAATGTACCGAGAATAATTTAAGTCAGGTGGAGGAGTGTGGCATGATAGTGTTAAGCAGTGGATATGATGTATTGTATTTTTGAGTAGATATGGAGTACTGGGATTTGTATCTATATGCCCGATGCAGTCGTGTTGCCGAAGGGTTATTTTGGGAGATACCTCATATTACCTCAAACAACATGTGGATGGGGTATGTTTGAAGGGTGTTAGAAAAAGGTTTGGAATAGATTTTGCTGGTCTATTTCACTCCTTGTGTCCTTCCAACTATAGACCCACCACCGGAGCAAGTAGTTGATCATGGAGTATAATTAGAGGTCGGCGAGAGTAGCCAACTACAAGAGGTTATCCTAGACACGGATGTTGCCGCTCCCACATGTACTGTACGCAGGACTGTTGGAGGGCAAGCTGACAAAGGGGAGGAAATAGAGGACATAGTTGACTTGCTAGAGAGGGAGGATGAAGAATTCGAGGAAGTAATGGAGCATGGTGGAAACGAGAACTTAGATGAAGAAGACGAAACAGTAGATGCCAACAATGACAATGAAGAGTCGGACATTGTGATTCCTAACAAGTGGCAAGAACAAAATTTTCATGGTCTTGCTATAAATGATGTTCGTGATAATCGTTGGGAGTATGCACAGAATGAGGTGCACGAGGATGTTGTGTATCCTATGAAGGATGCAGTGCAAGATGCCATGAAAGCATGGTCATTGTCACTCCGACGATCATTTCGAGTGAAGATGTCAAACCGCACAAACTATGACGTTGCGCGCGAGAGGAATGATTGTCCATGGAGAGTTCACGCCCATAAACCGAAGTGGGGAATTCATTGGGTGTGCTCAATTGTTATCCAACATACATGTGTGGTTGATACAATTGTAACTAGGCACAAGAATCTATGTGCTAGTTATATTGCGGGGGTGATGTATTCTTAGATTATTGAGAATCTCAGTTATGAACCTTGGGCCTTAATACTTGTCATAGAGAGAAGATTTCATTATATAATCAACTAATCTAAGGCATGGAGGGCTAAATAGAAGACACTCGAGATGAGGTTCGTTACATTAGAGGACTCATACCATAACCCACGTCTTTATTTGCAAATGGTGCATACGCACAACCCTGACGCGTACTACACCTTTCAAGAGAAGGATGCAATATTCTCGGAAGGTGTTAAGATTCTACATAGTATTCTTTGCACTTGATGCTTGATTTTGGGCGTTCAAGTATTACCGTCACATTCTTTGTGTGGATGGAACTTTTCTAATTGGGAAGTATAGAGGTCAGATATTGATGGTTATTGGTGTTGACGACAACAACAAAGTTTTGCCAATTGCCTTTGGTTTTGTGGAAAGTGAGAACTACGAAAGTTGGTTGTGGTTCTTACGAAAGTTACACATTGGAATTGTTCAAGGCAGGCAAAATTTTTGTGTGATACATAACCGACATGTCAGTCTTATAAAGGCAGTCCAACATATGAAGAATGATTCGAATGAGCCTTATCCTTGGAGGAGCAATCAGTTTCTATGGTGTATGCGTCATTTAGGTGAAAATTTTTACCATTAGTTTAGGAAGAATAAAGAATTGGCTAATCTGTTCAAGAGACTATATACCCAAAACTAAGAGAGAAAGTTCAAGGCCTTGTGGACAAAACTTAATGAGTTGACTTCGAAATACAAGCATGAGAAGGCCGCAAGACAACAGTCTAGAATTGATCCAGAGCTAGAGCTTGAGCCATAATGTTCACTACCCACTGATGATCAGTAGACAATTCGCAAACGGATGAGGATGGAAGTTCATTGCTTTTCATATTGTATAAAATTCGAGAGTAGAGAACACTGGTCTCTACTATATGATACTCAAGGCGCAAGGTATGACATCATGACCACCAACCTTGCGGAGGTGTATAATTGGATGATGCAGGGTATGCGATGCTTGCCTTTGGTTGGTATTGTGAAAGGCATAATCTGTGGAACCACCCGGTAGTTCATCAACCATCATACTGCTGCTTTGGTGGTGCATAAGGATGAGCGCTATTTATACTGCAAAAAGATTACAATGTACTTAACAGAGAAAAGTAAGAAGGCAACACAACATCGTGCAATTAAGACAAGTTTTTGGGAGCTCTGCTTCAAGATAACATATCGGAACAAAGACAAATGAGGAACAAATCATAAAGTTATTGTTCATGGGTGCACTGTTACGAACAATTGTCAGTGTAGCTACAACAATCTATCACTATACCACAGACCATGTAGTCATGTCATGGCGACGTGTGCTACATTTAACATGCATGCCGAAATGTATTTGTCAAATTACTAAAAATGGCGCATGTCATTGGGTTCCAGATCTTAAAGGTGGGAAAAAGGAAGACACGATGCATTCGAAATGATATGGATGAATCTGAAGTAGGCCGAAGAAAGAAAAAACGCTCTCTATGCAACATGAGTGGACACACATATAAGAATTGCACACAAGTCGGCACAAGCAGAGGAGGGCCCACATAAAACACAAATTGCAACACGAAACTAATTGTACATAGTTACAACATGTATGCATAGTTGTTACATTAGTTCGATTTTTCACATGTTGATGGGAACCCACTAACATAGTTTCCCAAACTGCAACGACGGGTAATGATGCTTGGCCATATGAGTTTCTCTCCTCTTCCGTCCGTCGACGCCCACCACTGGGCACGAGTACTCACATCACCGAATGAGGGTGATCTTGTGCATCTGAGAGTTTGGACACCGCAGTATTTGTGGACCATCGATCGTCGATGGGTTGGCAGGTTAGTGATTTATTCGATAAGAATATATAAATGAACCGAACAAAAAAAATATTTATACCAGTCTGTTTGCACGTGGTCCACGTTTTGGCCTTGGGTTTGGCTTTTTGTCACGCCTCGATTTAATAAAACCAGGAATTTATTGAAATTCCATAGAAAATCAATGAATACAAGACTTTCATCACACGACTGCGTACAATACGCTAATCAATCATGGTTCGTAGACCATATTATTACAAAAGAGTTAAAACAAAGAGAAACTAATAAAATGAATCCTCTAGATGAACGTCTTCTTCCAGTCTCGTGCCTTGACTGGGTCGCTACTCCAGACCTTCGCCCTCCTCGTAGTAGACTGCCTCTGGTGGTGTAAGTAAACGGGGGTGAGTACAATCGTACTCAGCAAGCCACCGAATGCAATTATAATGCAAGGTAATAACAAGGAAGGTAGTGGCTCACTTTTGCGGAAAAGCATATTTGTAAAGCAATTAATGTAATCCAGTTACTAGTGCAGAAGAGTAAACATGAGTTCATGCATCATCTTCTAACTCGAGGGATACAGTCAGTCCACCCTCGCTCAATAGTCCTTACATGCAATGAATAACACATACATCCACATAATAGTAAACTAACTCCGAGAGGTCACACAACCTGCCCTTGACTGTGGGCTTGGCTTTTCGAAAAGATTTAAAACTCTGATCATATGTGTACTACTGTACCCACAAGGCACTCATTTCCCGTCCACCGGAATGTGTTAAATGACTCCTGTCATGAGAAGCTCGTGCCAAAACCTTCAGCATGGAACACACCAATTCGATAACACCCTCTTATATGTTTCGTATGGTTTCCCAGTAACTTCGGGCCACACCATACCCCCCTTGAGCCACGTCGGTACAAGTCACCTGCAGGTTGCCCCTTGTACCCCTCCACTATGGTGTTCCAAGTTGGTACGATCCATACCTCCAGTTAGGACTTACCCACTAGACTTGTGGTTAGTACGGAGGTGCTTTGCAACAGATCCCGCAGACCGGTCCTTATAGTGCCCCGGGTGCGACCAACCAATGCCCTAGCTTGCACCCGGAACCCACCATACTTATAACATAGCCAACTCCAAGAGAGTCTAGAGACGAGAATAACAGGGCAATACATATAGTAGAATCCAGCTATCTACGACTCATTCTTTTATCCTATAGCAGTTGTGTCGGTACATTGGACACTAACTAATAGGATATTGTAGAGTGACAAGGAGTTCAGGCTCAATAAGCATGGCTTGGGTTTACACACAAGGACGGGGATCTAATAAATATAATGTAGGGCTTGATATCAGACTAATGCAATATTTAATTCCTATGATTTATAGCGGTAATTATGAAAAACTGGGCTCAATGATGATCAAAATGGGGGTTGTGACTTGCCTTGATCCGCAAACGGTGAAGGTGGAACCTCGGGGTAAGACTATGGATCGTCGATGGCAACGTAGTCTTCTCGACATGGAAAAGTAAACACAACATTCAATAAACAATCCAAAACCAATCATACAAGCATACATGTTTTTGTTGGATTAAGTAAAGGAGATAGGGTCTTAATTTCTATGAAATTATTACTTAAATATTTAAGATTAAGTTTAAAGAGGTTTCTAAATTTTATAAATTGATATAAGTATTTTGTTCTAAGAGGCTTTTATTTTCCCTTTTTAGAGATGAAGTAAAGGTACAGAACAACCTTATTGTGTTTATTGCAGTAAAAATAGTGAAATTAAGTTATTAGGTCTTCTGAAGTTATGATATAAGTTTTCATGATATTTTGTTAATGTGTTGCATTTCTATTATATGAATTAATTACTCATCCTAAAGGGCCTTGGAAATGTTATTTAATAAAATGAAATGGGCAAAATGATCATTCTATTTTTATTGACTTAAAAACAGTGAAATGGAGTCATTATGTCCTCTGAAATTAATATATAAATTTTAAAGGTTTTCTGAATTATTTAAATGAAATATTAATTAAATCCTAAAGGGGACTTTTCTTGATTATTTAATAAGAATATTATGTGCCAAATAAACATATGGTTTTTATTGATTAAAGTGTAGAGAATAAAAAGACAAATTTTCCAGAATTAAAATGGTGAAATTTGGAGTTAATTTGAGCAAGATATGAATTTCTAAAGTTTAAAGCATTTTCCTGAATTTAATTTTAAACAGAAAATAGGCGTGGGTCCACGGTGAGCCAGGTCCACCATGGACCCGCGCACTATGCGGGTGGGCTGGTCAGATCTGGGCCGTTGGATTCAGATCCGATGGCCAGATACGAGGCAGGGCGTTTAAGTCACAGCGGACGGTTGTGATTAAAAGAAATCGAACCGTACGCGTGGACGCACGAGATTGATCCAGGTTTTTAAATAGAGATCAACGGCTCTGATTAAATGGTACCGGTTCAGTGCGATCCGAGGGCTGGGATAAAATCCGTGGGCGATCTAATCTCAGCCGTCCATCCGAGATCGCATGGCGGAGGACTCGTCCGGCACGCACGTGGCACGGGGGAGACCGATGTCTTCATCCCCGGCTCCGGTGGCGCGACAGTGAGCGGCCTCCGATGGCGACGATGGCCAAGGGTCCTAGCTACCGGCCAAAATGGATAGAGGAGGGAATGGGGAGCGTGACCGTACCAAAACGGAGGCGGAGGGTGGCTGATGGCGGCCGGCGATGGGAAGAGGTGGCGGGACTCCTCGGGTCGATGGTGGCGACGGCGATCCGGTGGCGGGGAACTCGAACGGAGGTGAGGCCAAGGGAGAGGTGGCGACAACGGTCCTGGCGGTGTCGTCGTCGAGGGTGGTGGCGGCTTGGAGTGCCGGTGAGGGCTCACCGGAGTTAAAACAGAGAGGAAAAAGGGTTCGGCGTCGCTTTGCGTCGGATGAAGATGGCTTGGGCTGAGAACGGGGTGGTTGGTGGCGGTGAGGTCACGGGGTTTAAATAGGGGCTTCGCCGGCGTCGGAAGGGAAGGAACCCGAAGGTTTCCAAAAATGCACCGGCGAACTTCCATGAGATCGGATTAGCTTCCATAAAGGCGAAAATGGGTGGGGATCCAAGGGAAGGGGATCGCCGCAGAAAGGTAAGCCCCGGCGTGGGCCCAATTTGTAGAAAATGGGTGGCCGGTGGCGGAATTGGAAGGGTGGCCGATGGGAATGGAAGGGGGAGATCCCCTTCCATTGTAGAAGATGAATCTGACAGGTGGCCCCCACCTGTCAGCGGCTGCGAGCGAAAGAGAAGGGGCCGATAGGTGGGCCGAGCGTGGCAGCGGTAGAGGGGGCGCCGCGTATGACTGCCAGGTGGGCCTGGCGTGGCGTGGCGCGGAGGAGAGAGGGAGGGGGAACGCCGACAGGCGGGTCCCTCCTGTCAGTGGCTCGGGCATCAGACTGGGCTGGGCCGAGGGAGGAAAGGAGGGAGGCAGCCCAACACTATTGAAAATGTATTTTCCATTAAATTTAATTCCAGAAATTCAAATATTTGCTTAAGGCTTGAAGATCTGTTGGAAAAATTTTGTAAAAATTCTCAAAAATATTTCTTGGCCTCTAGTTTCCACCATAAATTTTTCAGGTTCAAGTTTGAAATATTTCTCCCTATTTTGTTTTAATTGGGTTCTTTAGCCTTTTCTTTAATTAAATAAATCCTTTTATTCTAGAAAATTTATTTTCCTCATTTTTTATTTTTAATTCTGGGGCTGTTACAATCCTATCCCCCTTACAAAGAATCTCGTCCTCGAGATTCGAAGCGAACCTCGGGAAAACTAAGGGACCGGGTTCTACTGGTGCTCAGGATTAGGAGAAGGTGTTGCTTTAGAAACAGGCAAAGCGTTCTCCGGAATTGGGTTGGTTGGGGTCACAATGGAAATGTCTTCTGTCATACCTTGGTTTTCTTGAGCGGAGATGTGATGAACTTGGGTACGTCCCATCGGGCTTGGAACGGAGGATGAGGTCTGCTTGGGGTAGGGGCACATGTTGGAGAAGTGACCTTCTTGGCGACAGTTGAAGCATACAATTGGGTTTCGTGCCTGTCTCTCTTGTATCCGGTAGCTTGCACTAGATCTCTTCCGGCTGGCGGTGCTTGGGGTGGGATGCCTGAGCTTGGCCCTCCAAGGGTGGTTCGTGGCTCGACAGGGGTTGGGGCTTGAGGCGGAATCATCGGGCGCGGCTTCTGCACCATTCCTTGCTGTTGGGGATAGGTGATCATTCTTCGTTTCTTCAGGTCCACCTTGTTTTGCTCGGTCTCTTGGATAATAGCTTTGTTTACCAACTTTTGGAAGTTGGCAAAGTCCCCGGAGACCAACTGAAGGGAGAGCTCGTCCTTCAGTCCCCGAAGAAACTTGGCTTGGCGGGCTGCGTCTGTGCGCACTTCTTCCGGTGCATAACGGGCCAACCGGTTAAATTCATGCAGGTACTCCGTAACGGTCCTGCCTCCTTGATGCAGGTCCCGGAATTCCTGCTGCTTCTGGGCTACCACGCCATCCGGAATGTGGGTGGCCCGGAAAGCAGTGGTGAACTCAGTCCATGAATTTCATGGCCCTCGGGCTGAGTCTCTCGGAAATTGTCCCACCACTCCGCGGTGGGTCCTTGGAGCTGGTGAGCGGCAAATGCCACTCGCTCCTGCTCGGAACAAGGTAGGAGGTCTAGCTTCTTGCTGATGGTCCTCAGCCAGTCTCCTGCCTCCATTGGATTGGTGGTGCTGGAGAATATTGGGGGCCGGACACGCAGAAACTCTGAGAGTTGAGAGACTGGTGCCAGAGCATGGACGGCGTGGCAGAGGGGAGGCTCGGGCTGCTATTGATGGAGACGGAACAAATGTGCCAGCTGCTCTTGCATTTGGCTTTGTTGTTGCTGCATCTGGGTGAGCAGCGTGGGGATCAGTTGGTTTTGGCTTGCCATCATTTCCGCTAGTGTCGGATGATTGGCAACGGGGGCCTGCCGTTGGCCGGTTGCTCCCCACTGAGGCAAGTTGCCCGAGGTGTTTCCGTCACGTGGGGCTTCAGATCCTTGGTCGTTGGCCATCCTGGAGTTGAAGGGTTTAGAAAGAAGGTGCCAATAATTAAGGGGAAATTGTTACTGATTTTATTGCCCAAGAATAGTTTGACCTAGATGCGTACATATTTTATTTTAATCTCTTATTAAATTTTACACTCATGCCTTATATTCCGACATGAGTGACACTACATTCCAAGCAACAAAAAGAAAGCAAACAACCGTAAAACTATGTCTAGGGCAGCTCGGGGACGACTCGATCACAGGCTCGATGGAGATGGTCGGTGCAGGGGTGGTGGAGCTGGAGGGCCCGACGGGAGGGACACTACAGGAGATCCTCTTGGGCCTGGTTGTAGGGATCCGGAGCGTCTTTGTAACATCCCAATTTTTCAAAGAAATAAAAATATTATTTAATCCAATTTCCAGGAATTAATTATTTTGGAAATACCTTTAATGCCCTCCTTAATCTTTTTGAACTAGAACCTAGATAAAATGACCAAACCAGGGGCTAGAAAATTTTGTATATGATCTCAAGACCAAGATATATTTTTGAGAATTTTTACAAAATTTTATCAACCTTGGAAGTAGCCCAAATATTTTAATCCATTTTCTGTAATTATTTTTAATCAGAAAATCATTTAAACAGTAATGGGCCTCCCCCTCCCTTTCTCTCCCTCCCGGCCAGCCCAGCCCACTCCTCCCCGCGTGCCCCGTCTGACCAGTGGACCCCGCCCATCAGCGACCTCCTCTCCGCGCGCGTGCCCGGCCCCACCTATCAATGCCAACCGTTTCCCTCCCACGGCTGAGCCCGACCCCACCCGTCAGTCGCCCCGCTCGCTCGCTCGCGCCCGCTGCCCGGTGGCCCCCACCTGTCGGATCCGTCTTCCCCACGAGATCCGCCCCCAAATCCCCCCCCTCGCCGGCCGAAACCCTAACCCCACCTCGGATTCGCTCCCGCCGGCCCCCTCCCTTTAATCCGTCGACGACATTGAATTCACCGCGTTCCCCTGACCGTTTCCCCCATTACTCCACCACGTCATCGCCCCCGGATCGAGCGCATGCATGCAAGGCAGGAGCTCGCCGGCATTGAAGAGAGACTTTACTCTCGGCCTCCCCCGATTACGCCCCGTCTGCCCCCGTCGACGACCCTATTTAAACCCCGGCCACCCCCTCGTCCAGCCCGCACGCCCGATCGCACTGAGAACGAGCCAGAGCGCCACATTTCACGTTTTAACACCTCACCGTCGCCTTCACTCCGGTCGCCTCTCGCCGTCGCGAGTAACCCCCTCCGCCCTAGGCGACCCCACCATTATAACCGCGAGGACTTCACCGACCTCGGCCACCCCTCCGTCGACGCCTGGCCTCGCCGGATCGCCATCGCCGATAAGGTCCCGAACCACTTCGCCGCCCCCTCTCATCGCCGGACATGCCCCGTCGACCATTCGCCAGCGCAAGGGTACCCTCGTGATCCCCGTAGTGCCCTATTTTCGTTTTAGGCCTTAGACACGACTGCCATCGCTCGCCGTGGCCTCTAGCCCGCTCGCCGTCACCAGAGAAGATGACCGGCACGGTGAGGAGCCATGCTGAATAGCGTGGGCCTCATGGCTCCAGATGTGATGAGTCATTGTCAACGATAGTCAAAGAGGACTGAAAGAGAGAGATGATCTGCTGCGTTTGGGCCGCGTGTGACTCAGGTACACGGGCAGCGAGCGACTGTCGGGCAGAGGGGCCGCGAAGTCGGGCTCGCCCAATCCGGGTACATGGGCTAGGAGCAGCAGAGGATCCACTGGACTGTTGACCGGGATTGACTCAGGTACACGGGCGGCGAGTGATTGCCGGGCTGAGGGAGCCGCGGAATCGGGCCGGCCCAATCCGGGTACCCGATGCGAAGACGGTGGACGCTTTGTCAGTTTCAGCGCAAAACTGACGACCGTTGATTTCGGATCTGACCGTCCTGAGGCGAAGCCGTAGCTGCTACGAAAGCCCCGCATCAGGACAAGTTACCTTTATTTAGGTTTTTACTATTTTGCCTTTAGGCCCACAGTATGTCAGTCGAGTCTGTAAAAAATCCTAAGGGCATTTTTGGTCTTTTCCTTTTTTATTTTAGCGTCTGTAAAAAACCCCAGGAGTATTTCTGCATTTACCCTTTTATTGGGCTGCCTATAAATAGGCCCCAATCCCTAGGGTGTAGGGTTAACTCATTTAATCAAAAAATCAGAGTTCACCTTCCCACGTCTTATCTCTCCTGTTCATTCTTCCGCCGCCGCCAGCGTTTGTTTGTGTTTCCTGGTAATCTCGAAACTCCTGTTTTTTGTGGATTGAATATATAAAATACTGCAATCGGCTGTTTGGTTTCTCGATCCTTGAGCCATCGTTTGTCTTTGATGTTTATCTGGCTCAGTTTGTGATTATTTTTTGGCCGAGTTCTGGGATTCTGTATCTGTGCGCTGGAAGAAATTGTTATTTTCTAGCGTAGTTCTATCGTTCTGGTTGGACAAATACGTCTAGGCTTGATGTGTGTATGGATGGCCAACTTGAACAGTGCATCATGAGTCTTTGTTTTCTCCCGTAAGGTTTCTT